>QKMX01262018.1:0-10523 GCA_003401595.1 Venustaconcha ellipsiformis | reverse complement strand
GTGTGTGTGTGTGTGTGTGTGTATTTACCTATCCTTGTAAATGAATTCTCACAGTATTTTGTTTATGTAGTCTCTATTTTCAAAATTAAAAATGAATATTTGACATCATCCCCCAGCTCACTATGGTTTCATCTTGATACACCTTCCGCCACTTTTGCCTTTATTATTTTCAAAATTTGGAATAGTCCTGTTTTGTTCTTCCTTAATATTGGAGTCAGTATTTTGATTCAGTAAAGGATGTCAATTATATATGTTGACCTCATTTAAATTGAAAATTTATTTAGAAAGATTTTTTATGGCTAAAGAATGCCAAATTGATTCTGAACTTATAACAATTGCATTAATTCAAAACAATTAGTTGATTAAACGTTAGATTTACCTGCTATTTTTTTCTAACAACTTAACATTAGTATTATCTATGTTAGTCGGACGTTTTAAAATATAAAAATTTATCCGTTTAACGTGAGTAATATTTTATTCACTTTCCATTACTCTTAATCTCTAATTAATGCAGAAATAGATAATTGTATTAATATTACTGAAGGGTCAGTTTAATAAGAGAATAATAGATGACTATACATTTCCAAAACATGTTCTGAAAGATAATTAATAATCCAATCTGACTCTTTCATTGGGTTTCCCTGTCCCTAAGAAAATAGTATAGTGCCACAATTGATTGTCCGCCATTGATCAAGTAACTGCAATGATTATTGATGAGCTGATCCGCTGTTTACGCCATGGATGATTTATCATGTTCAATATTATTGGAGTCAAGATTCAATTCCCAAACAACGATCGAGTCATCGCAAATAATGGGATCATTGTTAACATTTTTAATATCAACTTTCAATGTGTCCTAAATAAAAATCATTATCAACATCTATGATAATATATTCACAGGCGTAAATCTCAGTCACTTTGAAAAATCCTCTAGGATGTACCTGTTGTGGCAATCATATCTCTATTTTTGTTTTCTTAAGCATAGAGGTCATTTGTAACTTGACACCATGCATCCTAAAAAACTGTATGGCCAATATCAGCAATATATAGATGGTATATTTGATTGAAAATTAAAATTAAAATTTCGACCAATTAATGACATTGTCATCCAAGAAATTTGACATTCCTGACTTGGAATATACATGACTGAATCTGAAAGTGTACATATCAATTTTTGTAAAAACTTTGCGATAGATTAACATTTATCCAGACTTAAGGGAAGTATTTTAAAATCCCGGTTGAGTTTGATTATTTTATCGTGCGCACGGCAATTGCAATAGCAGGTATATTATTTTTAAATGGTTATTTATACTTTCCGAATTACATTTTCTACTAGTCTTTAATGACTTGCTCTATATATCCTTGACCATAGTCGTGACTATGTTAACTTTGTCCTCTGCATTAAGAAAATTGACAACACATGCTGACGAGCCACAGGTCTTCCCAGAGATTTTGTGTGTTCCAAGAACATTACTCTGATCTTGGTCATGACTTGTTACATTCTCCATCATCTCCACGAATAGGTCTCTAACATTTTCGTTTAATTATTCAGATTAGATCCAAATTTCAAAACATGTTATGATTTATTTTCTTTTTTCTAGAGCATTCTTCAAAATGGTATGCAATCTTCATGGCGTCCTTAGATCTCTATCTTTCTGTAGTTGGTTTGATTTTCTCTTTCTTTCCTTGAATAAGATTATGCTTACATCTTTTGTTAATTTTCAAATTAATTTACGTAATTTTATTTTCGACTATGCTTGTATTGTTTCAGTATGACTGATCATTTCTTCCAAATTCGGTTGTGTTTTTCTTAAATAACTCGGGTACGTTTTCGGGTATCAAGCCACCCAATTCATCTCTGGTCGCAAATTGATCCAATATTTTACGTCGATGCTACCATATGTTCATTGTCAAAGATAACAAATTACCTTACAGCGTACAGCTGACTTCGTTAATGGATTGAGGTTCTCCTTTGTAGCACTCTGAAAGTTGCTGGTATTGATAGACAGAACAATGTTATTGAGACTGCTTATTTTGTTGCTATAGTTCTAATAAACAAGGTAAGTTCAGCACTATTCATTGCAATCCTTATTAGTCTCAGTACTATCATGGAATAAGGAATGTAATTAGTGCAACTTACTTTGTGCAATTAGTCACGGGAGCATTCATAAAAAGTGTAAGCTGATATATGGATACGAATAAAGAAACTTTTGTTTCCAAATTGAATAATCAAAACGTTTATAAATGACACATTATTATTGAATAAATTGAAATAATCTATTCATAGCAAACAATTCACATTAAGAATGATAAAAAGCTAATCACTAAATCACACGACCAACTATGTAAATGTCACGAACATTTGTGAGAGACTTTCCCAACAGCTGAACAAGGTAGAGTAGCAATCCTAGATTTACAAGAATATTTGATTTTCAGGCATGGAAAGGTTCAAATATATAACTGTTTAAAATGTTGAACCAGATGTGCTACAGAATAATACTTGCAATATAAAATTAAACATAACAGAATTAATAACATCTCATACTGTCAATACAGTGGCATGGTACATTCAATTTCATCAAAAGTTGAAATAATACCGCATTCTTGAATCGACTGTTTTATTAATCACTGCATCTATGGAACTCATCTTTCTTGGCAGCTTTATATGAGTGTAGGTGATTTAAAGCTTCTATGTCAAAATTGTTTGAAAAGCAATGCTCAAGATAAAGCTTCACCTTAGTAGTATTTATCTCATCAACGAATCGAAGTCAAGATAGATTAAATCCATATTAAAGAAGCGTCCGACTTGTGGCTTTTGTTTCTTGAATATACAGAAAATAACAGGCTCACTATTATAATGAACATATCCCGGACATACGAGCACGTGATATCCTTGAGTAAGCAGTCTATTTTGAAGTAACTCTTTTATTATCAACAGTATTTTTCTCTGTATGTCAGGCTCGTTAACAAAAGGTCGAACCACGTCCGAAGTTTTGTCATCTGGACATGTTGAGAGAACTTTTATAATATCTTCTGACGTACCTTTCCGCAGAATATTTAGAATACTACATTCCCATTGTGACATCGTCTGTGTCTCTGAAATAAAATTCCTAATACATTATTTATGTAAGGCGTTTGATTATAAAATATACATACTGTACATTTTATTTAAAAACTGCTCATTGCGGACCTTGGTATATATTACAATACAGTGCATAATTATCTTAATATATTTTAATTAAGGAACATTTCACTGATTGTTAACTGTTCTGAATAGATGGTCATCAGTCTTTCCTTTGAACTCTGAAGGATATCAGTTCAGTTGTGTTTGTTCTAGATGTAATGAAAATAGTACTATATCCATATCTTTTTTACATTTTCTTTGTAACATGTATCAGCTGATATGTTGTTTCCAGAAAAAATGTGCAAAAACTGTGTGTATTTGTCCTTACTTTTCACTCCACTTGGCATGTCTCCATTTATTTGCGCATTTAAACATTCACGATCTTGACAATGTTTTGAATAACCTAAGGAAATTTTCTGTTCCGGCATTTTGCAAAGAATGGTTGGAATTGATTTTGTTATATTATCTCACATAATCAAATTTAAGATGAAACTGAAAGTTTGTGACTTCAGCCTTTACCGTCATTTCAATGATTTATTATTAGCTGTTTCTATGATCTTCAGACATTAGTTTGAAGAATCAAGAAAAAGTATTACTGATGTGCTGCTCCTGAGTATAAGTGATGTGTTCCACTTGGGAGTGACTAAAAACTGTAGGTGTAACTTCATCTGTATTTTCAAGATTTGCATCTGCGTAGATGTCTCGGATCTCCTCGCAGGCAGTAGAAAAAACTGATGACAATTATAAAAAAGTCGCTTGAATCTAGGCTTAAAATAACAGGTAATATTAACAAAGAATAAAATATTTACAAAAATGTTCCAAAATGTATATTAGCGTACTCGTTTTAACTATCCATTCTAATTTGAATTCTCCCGTTTTATTCGAGTGGGGTTATTTGCCTCAAGAAATATACAGACTAGAAGAATGTTTGAAAAAAAAATCCAAACTAAAATGTTGAAACTTTTAATTTCGCTGAGCAGACATTCAAAATTTAGCCAAATTCAGTGGTTTATGCTGGGCTTTATTCTTACAGCAGCAGTAAGATTTTTATTTTTGCTCGCCTTTGACATTATTGCAAGATATTTCAAATACGTCTAATGCAAATCACTTAACTTTCTTCAAGTTTTAAATTATCGTATTTATCTCCAGAAAGTATTGACAGAATCTTCAAATATCAAGCAAAATACAACAAATAGCACATTAACAAATTTGTCAATTCTTCAAAAATCCTGTAAAAAGACAGGAAACAACTTCATTTTATGATACGTTAGGTAATACAAGCAAACATGTACAAAATGTAAGTCTTATTTTGTGCAATATTTGTCAATTAATTCCATTCCTTACAGACATCACAGATAAATGCGTGCGTCAGAGCCTGCTCAAGGTACTATGTCATAAACGTCGAGTCATTACATAATGTGATATAGTATCTCCGATTTGATGAAGTGGTATTGCTCATTCATCATGATTACCTAAATCCATGTAAGCCATTTTAAAACAAGTATTGAAAATATAACTAATTTTAGAGTTAGATGTTTGAATTATATAATACTCAGTAACATAGGTTGCATGTTTAAAATCGTTCTCTTGTGAATATTGCACAGTAGTCATTGCTAGCGTCACACTAAAACTAAAATGATCCACATAATTTAGATCAACAGTCAAACAAAAACTCAGACAGAACACACGCAAAAAGCACTGGTTGGTGCTAAGGCAGTGAAATAACTTGTGTGCAACTAAATTAGATATTAGCGAGAAAAAAAACATATAATGATAACAAGTCTTGTCATACAAAATTACCCTCGTAAAGAGCTTCTACACCGGACGTGGTTGACTTCCACACGGGTTCAAATGCCCTCCTCATTTCCTCCTCTAAAATGTTGCATTGTGCAGCAATTCCTTTCATAATCACTCCCTAAAACATACACATATTTCCTAAGATGCATCAACACACAGAATACAGATAAATTTCCAGTTCATTCAAAGATACGACCTTCTCTTAATCACACGAAAGCTTAATATGGTGCTTTTTTGTTAGTTGTTATCGATAAAATGCTCCCTGGTCCATGTTTACTCCAAACATATCGTCATCTCGTCATGACAGTGATGTATTATCTGAGCTCCCCTGCAGAAGTTGAAATATGCTAGAGAATCAGCCTTTTCTCATAATAATCGCATACAGCAGCGATTTTGCTGAGCCACACTAGAGGTACAAATGTCTGACACCGTTCGAGTCAACCATGCTTATTTTTCTTTAGGATTTTTGGATATAAAAATATCAACACACTATTCACTACCAATTTCAAAAACTTATATTTATAATTGTGTTACATGTACATGCAGTCTTCAGAGTAAGAAACGTTGTTACCCTAGCAATTAGCAGAGCGATTGACAATATATGATGTCATTATGCCCATGCTTTGTGCAAATGGATTCCCTTTGCATCCATCGCCATGATGAATCTATTTCTATAACCAAAAACACACAAAGAACTTTGTGAATCAACCCAGCTTACATCTACGTAGGTAAGGCAGCGGTGTTTACAATGTCAAAATATGTCCAACTCTGAAATTCTTTAATAGAGACATTTTAAGAGTTGATAATTTTAGTATTGTTACTCACTACCACTAATTACCTCATTTAATCACGCAACTTCATCTCATAGTGTTCGCTATGCGCTGTTGAGCACAAAAAGCAGACATGGATTAGTATCAAATGATTAAGTTCTCATTTATTAAGTATAGTGAATGATATTAAAGCTAGAATCCTTTTGTTACCCACAATTATGGAAACAACCAAATGTAAAACTTCACTCCTTCATCTATACATCATCTGCATGTAATTCAATGTTTACCTTGAAAACTGAAGATAATAGAAACTTTGTTCATCTCTTACCATTAACCATGGTATTCACTATTAGTCTAGCCGATGGTTGTCTTGGAATCAGAACGCGTGCATTCATCTGTTCAGACAAACTAATTTTCAAACACCTTCACGCATATGGAAACTTCAGTGATTTTGGTTCAGTTGTTTGGCTTTCTCCGAAAAGAACATTCAAGAACATATGCCCGATGAACTACTTTAATTCGTTTATGATTATTATTTGTCAGAACTGGATATAGATACGACACTGGAGTGGAAAATTGTTCGATTGCCCCCTAGTCACCGCCTTCAGAAAACATGTGTTGGCAACTTTGCGCAACGTGACAGTAGTTTTATTAAATGTGGTGGTGAAATGGTTTTGGTCTGAATAATGCATCAGTATATGACATAGCCCAATATACACTGATGTCGAGGTACTGTGTTGCATTAGAGTGAAACTAACTTGGTCTGTCTTCTGTTCATCTACAATGGCCCTCTCAAGTATTCACATTTAACGCAACGTGAAGCAAATTGGAGCCTCCTCTTTAGCCTCTTACATGTAGCAGAGTATAACGTACAGTAATATTTCCGATATTCTATGGAAATGTGTGTACAACTGTATATCAAAAAGTATAATAGGGACTCAAATTATCTAAAACTTATAAGGCGATAAACGTGGTCTACTTTCGTAACAATGATCAAATGTGTTTGCACGTATTTTGTCATAAAATCCAAGGTCTATCTCATGCTATTGATGTCATGTGTCAATGAGAAGAACGAGTCAGAAATCTTAATGTATATACGACATATGGTTCTTATTTTATGTAATGTATACAGTTCATAACAATGGTCCTACGTTCTAAACTCTTGTGGCAAACATGAAATTGTTTTGCATATTCCGGGTAAAATATACATTCAATATAATCACAATATGATGTAAAATATGTTTTACAGAAGACAATAAGCATGTTTATTATAGGATAGTCATTAGTCTTAAGAATTCCGGAAATATTGGAGGTACAAATTATATTGACTTAATACAATTGGGTAACTGCAGTTCACTAGACAAACCTTAAGGGAATTTAACTCTCCCAGTAACTTCCCGGTGGCCTCATCGAACATTGTATGACGAAGTTTGTCTATTCCTTCCCGCATAGATCTCCTGATGTTTTCAGTCGACCCCTTCCCTGTCTGGTTGGCAGTATCCATATACACATCGTCCAGCTTAAACTGGAAGTTAAAGATTGTACAGACGGGGTTACATACAAATTAGCTATGTTTCCTCCAATTGGGACGGTAACAGCTATGTGGCATCAAACCAAGGACGTTATACGTTATATCATATTTGACGAAAAGCGATTGTGCTATACCGCACTTTTACGGAGACAATTTAAAAATTAAAAATTAATCATAAAGTTACATGACTATTAAAAGTGTACACACCTGTATGTATGGCGTCAAAATTCGATTAATGTCTCTCTGCTTGCGCATGACTTCTAGGCTCACACACGACACCACTTCTGAAAGCTACATAACATAAAAAGGTGATATTTTTAGCACGGAAAGTTGGAGTATATCCTCTATGCACGTGAAGTTTGAAAACCCTTGTGTTATATGCGGCTTTAATCTCACCAAATCTCTCACTTTCGACACTCCATAATGCCTTTACTTTTAATTGCAAATCTTCATTAGAAATGTACATATAGATTGAGAAAAATAAGTGTTGTTTCTAGAACACGATTTAACACTTTAGATCACATTAACACTGGAAATAGACGGCCTAACGTTAATATTAGATGTTCGTTCTAAGGACTCATAAAGGCTTACATCGCTTATTTCTGGATATTTTCGATAAAATTAAATCGTTTTTATACAAAACGTTTACCTACACTGGAAAAATGACAGTTATGTTCTTCACTCGTTTGCATAAATCCGCGTTATGCATACAATATTATTCATATTTCTCTTTCATGCAAGTAGCTACATAAATCAGTGAGTTGAGCTTTATTTAACACGGCTTGCATATTTTCCATTAACAGATTCAAAGTCTGTAGATAATGTCATTTGTATAAAGTGACCGACTTGTGCGCTAACGCCTTTACCTCCACGACAAGCAAGCTATGCGAAGACGAGCAACAAGCATTAAAGCATCTGCAACTGCGCAAGGTATAAAATTCACCCATTAGCAACAGTTAAGAATGTGTCGCTATTCAAACTTTCCAAACATATTTGTAAACTAATGGTATCTTATGGGCAAAATGATTATAACTGACTGTTTTACTACTAAATAATACCCTACATTGTTTAAAGTTTCACTTTAATGCAACTGTGATAGATCATGAATTTAAAGTAAAAGTAGTTTATTTGAAACGATTGATAAATAAAAAGCAGTATATGCAAAGACTATATGCGCTTAGTTCTATATTTACCTGTGCATTGACACTTAGTTCCAACTGCAACTGTATATTTTTCACCCGTGCTTCTGAAATAGAAATTTGTTTTACCTGCTCGCACAGATGCTCAATAAACATTTTAGTTTTGTTGCATATTTCTTCTAAAGTCTTATCAAGAAGTTGTGGAAGGTGCGAGCTGAAACATAAATGAGTTGGAAGTATTAGATTGTGTGCAATACAAATTACTGATGCTATTATTATCATCGTTAGTAAGAGTATTTCGAAAAGAAAATTATATATTTAAGTGTGCATTGGGAACACGGATCATAAGAAATGTATTAAAAAAGATACATATATCGAACATACAGTGTGCGTGTCACTATATTAACTGAAACATCAATCAAAATATTTTCATATGGAGAGACATAATTTAATTAGCTGATTTCAAAGCACTGGTTTGCAAAGTTATACTGTCTGGAACATTTCCCATAATGATCTTTAATGTGATGAATAAGGTCACCATCATCATCATCATCATCATCATCATCATTTGTAAAATTCTTACCAGAAAACCCTGTTCCACTCTTTTTCAATTTCCTTATATATTGGGTCAGCCAGATCCTGGTTAAAATTGATGTCAGTTTTGGATGAATAGAGAGTAAATACTCCTTTCCTCCGCACAATGGCTCGGTATGATCTCCAATGAAGTCCCACTACCTGGCCCCGATGTGAAGTCTTGCTCGCCTGCTTGACGAATTTCATTAATTAATATGGGACCTAAATTATGTTTTCTTTTATTATCTCATACAGGTGTGAAACATTTTGTATGTGGCAAACACTGTTTTTCCAATAATGGATGTCATGGTCATATTCTTTTATTTTGAATTCTTATTGATTTTCCTAGATCGAATGTGAACAGAACATTTTAGATAATGTTAAACTCGTTCTATTTCAATTACACTTACAAACAGTCGGAAAACTCACAATGTAGATTCGAATGATAAATAGAAAGAAAATACGTTGACTAGACAAGGTACCAATAACTAGAGTTCCTAATAGAAATGCTCCTTGAAAAGTAAACTACAAAAAAGCTACAACAGCAAACTGTGGACGCTTATTACCCGGGTGCCCGAAACGTAAAACAGATTTTTCTGAAACATTAACACCTGGATGCATTTATGAGACGTCTGAATGACGTATTCAAGAACTTATTTTTGCAGAGTATTGTAGACCCTAACTTCTCAGGTATTTTATTTTATGTGCCAATATAATTTCGGACTAGACTCAAGATGGCACATAAATCCCAAATACTAGTGCTCAATCATGCTCAAGCGTATGTCCGAGAGGTAATCATACCGCAGTTTGACTCCGTGAGTTAGCTTTACTATTAATCAGAATTCAGTATCTCCACATAATGGCAAACTGTCTCCTGATATGAACAACGTACACTTAGGAATGCACGAAATAGCCATAATAAACACATTGCTCGATTATAAAAACCGAGAAATTTAGTCTTGCGCATATACGATATTTACAGTGTAGGGAAATACCGTAAGCATTCTGTTCAGACAATTTACTATCATTATATAATTTAGTTCGTTACTTATAATCAATTTGAGAGAATAATTTCTTTAATTTAAACAAATAAAAAAGATACGGATTTTTGTTTAGTTATCTGACAGATATTATACAGGTAAAGCTTGTAAATAGTACTTAAATAATGTGAAATAAATTTTCGTTTTATTTTCTTTTAAAAGAAACACAATCTAACGAAACTATTTTGAGGAAAATAATATTGTGCCTAAAGGTAGTTGTTAAGCTAAAAGTGTAATAAAGAAATAAATACTGAATTTGACTAGTATTCCATTTATTTAATTGATATCATGATGGGAATAACATCCTCATGCTAATAGGAAATCGAATTAAAATGTAATAATGTTGTCGACTAAATAGTATTTACAGTCTTAAGGAAAAAAAGGGCATTCTTAATGAACGAAAATATTTTGTGTTTCATTGTGACTGGATAGAGCTTAATATTTATGTTAATAAGTTATATCTTATTTAAACCAACTATCCTTTAATCAAATATTTTATTCTCTTTAGCGCAAAATTTCATAATACCTTACATAATTTATTTTCTACTA
>QKMX01261955.1:4409-17409 GCA_003401595.1 Venustaconcha ellipsiformis | reverse complement strand
TTAGGGCCTCGCTTTGTCTAAATCTGGCACTGTTTCCCTGTACTGTCAAGGGAGTAGTTTATGTCCTTGTGACTCCCTATACTGCCAAGAGGTTATTTTATCTCCTTATGTCTCCCAACACTGTCAGGATGGTTACTTTATATGTCCTTGTGTTTCCCTGTACTATCAAGGGAGTATTTTATGTCCTCATGTCTCTCTATACTGTTAAGAGGGCATTTTATGTCCTCATATCTCCCTACACTGTCAAGAGGGTATTTTGATGTCCTCATGTCTTCCTGTACTGTCCAGAGGGCTATTTATGTCATCATGCCTCCCTACACTGTCCAAGGGGCATTTTATGTCCTTGTGTGTCCCTGTACTGTCAAGAGAGTATTTCATGTCCTCATGTCTCTGTATGCTGTCAAGGAGTATTTTTTTGGCCTCATGTCTCCCTATACTGTCATGAGGGTATTGTTTTGGCCTCATGTCTCCCTATACTGTCATGGGGGTATTTTTTTTGGCCTCATGTCTCCCTATACTGTCATGGGGGTATTTTTTTGGCCTCATGTCTCCCTATACTGTGAAAGGGGTATTTTTTGGCCTGATATTGCCATATTCTGTCAAAGGGGTATTCTATGTTGTCTTGCCTGCTTATATTTACCAAGATACTGTATGGGGATATGCTAAATTTAAAGTGACACTGGCAGTTTGGGTGTGAAAATGGCCCCAGGATATGCTTAATTTGCTTCATTGGGTAGTTAAGACAGGTGAGCACTTAATACAGGTAAGCTTTACAGTAGGTTCAAAAATAAAGCATATTTTGTTTGGACTGATCCAGAGGTTAATATTAGTCAGTATAAATAATCACTTGACTGCATATTATTGCATATTCCTTTAACCTCATGTTTTGCTCTTCACACTTGCTGGCATATGATATAACAGCTGATTAGATGTAATTGGGGATATGATTGTGTTGTAAATGTCGTCATAATTTGTCCTACCTGTTAACTGACTTGATGTGGGTGCATCACCTGATGTGTGACACAGCTGTTAAACACAGGTTGGTTGTTGGGTTATTATTGAGAAGATTGTAAAATGGGAGTTAAGTGTTAGAAGATAATTATCAAAGGATGAAGGTACACAGGTTGGACACTTGGGAGCTAGGTGAGGAAACAGATAGGAGTTAGTTTGGGTTATTAATCTCCAATTAATTTCTGTCAATCTGTCATACTGTGAAACATAAAGGAAACACTGTAGTTCTATATGAAGAGGTGACCCATATAGATAGGTATACTGTGTAAGTACAGAAAAGGGGTTGATAAATGTCCTTTATTTACACATGTCCCTAATGTAGGGTGTCTGCTGAGACAGGTTTCACAGAAAATACAATGCACAGTAAGTTAGCAATGACCATCAAGATATCATTGGTTTATATATTTATAATGAGTTATACTTGTGGTAGAGAATATTGTCAATATTGTGAACATAGAGTCAATTTGTCCATTTGTCCATTACACCTAAGTTAAGGTTTGCATTTAGGTCATTTAAGTTGTAATCCTTGGGTCATCTTAATGAGACCAGTTTACATGAAATTCAACTGACTCTGTGAAAACTCAAGTGACCATCAAAATCAAATAAAAGTTTCATTAAGATGTTAAAAATTGAAGTGTTCTAAAATTGTGTGACAGAACAATGGGATGTTCATGGTGTCAGAAAAATATTTTCAGATGAAATTTCATGATTTAATAGAATTTATTTAATAATGACCCAGGAATATTTAGCTGGAGCTGTTACAGCCTTCTGCTATCAGTACTGACTGGCCCTCCTCAAAATGCACAAGTCAATGGCTAAATCAACCCCCAGCTATATACATCTCCTTACCATGAACACATTGATATCTGTACCCTAAATGGTCATAATTCCCTGATTTTCTAATTCATTCAGATGTTGATAACCAGATATGTGCAGTATTGTACCTTGGTTGACATGATCCTTCCCCCACAGAAAATGATCATTTTACAGGGCTTGATCAGTGTACAGTTTTGTGCCTGGTTGACTGACCTGATGGGAGGGGAAGATAATTATACAGGCCTTGATCAGTGTGTAGTTTTTTGTGCCTTTGTTGATTGACCTGATGGGGGGAGGGGTGGGAAGTGATCATTATACAGGCCTTGATCAGTGTGAAAGTCTGTGTGTGTATGTACATGAAGGAAAACTATGCTACATGTTCATTTACAAAGTTGTTAAAGTAAGTGACAATTATTATTGGCACAATAATTTAAAAAAAAAAATATTTATATTTGTCCATCCTCTACTTTACTGCTTTTCTTGATTACTTTTTGGAGTTTCTCTTTGTAATTGTACATACACACATGTACAGCATTTTGATTACAATGCAGTTTGTAGTATGTACTACTTGAGTATGTACATGTTTATGAGAATATACATTTAAAATTTGAAAAGCAGCTGAAAATATCACAAACAACTTTCTTTTTGCAGCCATTGTAATAAATATAATTGTTAGTATAATTAGGTCAAAGCACCTTGCAAACATGAAATGAACAATAATTTAAACTCTGAAATGTTAAGCAAAACAAATCTTAGACATACTAGTTTACTGGGATTTTTTCCCTATGTAGATGGATTTTGTTGCATTAGATTAGGAGACTGCTCAGTAACTCCTTTATGACAATTCAGTTTGTTTGGGGATTTTATGGGAATGCTTACTGACAGCTAAATTTTTTAAGACAGTTCAGTCTATTTAATGTGTTTTATGGGAATGCTTTAATTGGTTTTATGAGAATACTAGTTTACTAATGACTTTATGATATTAAGATGCATGTTTGCTTATACATATTGTTTATCTTCAGATTTTCCAAAACATTTTGATCCAAAACAAATCTTTTACCATTAAAAACACCAAACTAACTTGGTTTTGATGATGATAATGATGATGATGATGATGTTGATAATTTTTCATATATCAAGGTTTTAAATATGTATCTAGTTTGAAATTTCTGTGATGAGGTCTTAAACTAATCTATCCATCATTCATACCTACCTACCTACCTACCTACCTACCAACCTATCTGTTTATCTTTGCTATCCATTTTTCTTTCAAAAGAGCTCAGATAGTCACAAAATTGTATCATTTGTATTGTGTGTACCCATAATTCTTTGACATTGTGATGATTGCAATTTGGTCATGATAGTGGGATCTCAACAAAATATGGTGAAAAATAAATATGTAGAAAAATCAGTAAATAGGCTTTTTTTTTAGCATTTACATTATTGCAAAGTTTAATAAATTACTGTCTCCATAGGATATGAAAGATGTATCTTTAGCCCATTACCTGTGACATGCATTATGTAAATTGTGCATTTAACTTTCAAGGAATCATGGTTTAGGATGACTGGTTACACTGCCTTATATCTGCAAATTCATATTTGACATGGGATAAATGACATCACATGCAAGCAGACATCTTCACTAGAGTTGTTTGCAAACATCTTGAGGAATTATTGCTTGCAGAAAATTGCCCAGAGGAATAAATGAGTGATTCCTCAATCTGAAATTGGCAAAATGAAGCTTCCATCTTTTTACTCAA
Organism: Venustaconcha ellipsiformis; assembly: GCA_003401595.1. Lineage (NCBI taxonomy): Eukaryota > Metazoa > Mollusca > Bivalvia > Unionida > Unionidae > Venustaconcha > Venustaconcha ellipsiformis. Next base: position 13,822 of record QKMX01261955.1, on the reverse strand, counting down.
ACCACCATCAGAGATGAATAAAATAAAATTTGAGGATGAAATTTTAATGGAAGTAAAATTAGCCATACACACACCATGGTTTGCTACAATCATGGTGAGAACATTAGCGTAGTCAAAACTGGTTTCTCTGACTCTCAGGATAAGGATAGAGTGACAAAGTTGTGGCAATTTTAAAATGATTGCACCTCCTTTACTTCATCAAATCATTATATGTTGCCTATGAAAAATTTGTTTAGGTTGCTATTTAAAATTAAACCCATTGTATAGGTATAAGAAAACATCATCAGTTGGTAATGATTGCATCATATTAGCTGGCAAAAGAGTAAAATTTGTTATGTAAATTTAATTCCATAAAGAAAAATTGAAGAGACATTTAGACTTCCATATTTGGCTCAACTATTATTCACAGGTATTACAATACATCATGCATGAACATCCTGTTTTTATTTGAATTACTGGTACAGTTTAAGTCTTGTTAGCTTGCTTCTCGCTTCAGTGAATATCCAAAGAGTGCAGATCATGTTGCATAAAGATTTGACTCAGATTAAGATATTGTTAGGATGATTTATTTGTATACAGGATTGTGAATTGTGTAGTGTTCTATTTCTAAAGAACCAATCTATATATTCAGAATTATTTACCAACAAACTTGTTTCCCCCAAATCATGCACCAATATTGGCCTGTATAAACTGACTGATGGTTCATTTAGAAAATATGATGAATCCATTGGGCCGAGGTCACTGAATTAATTCAAGGTTGAACCGTTTAGAAAACTTGGCATTACCTGCAATCATGCACTGAGAGGATACCACTGCAGCACCCCAGCATGATTTTGGGACTTTCTTGAAATCGATTTTGTTTAATCATCAGAAATTTAGTTCTTGAGGTAAGTTTGTCTGTAAATTGTACTTTTCTTTTTCAAACTGTTAGAAAAATGCCTGTGTTTAGAACATATTCAGCGTGGTCATTTGCACATATTTCCAGAAAGAGAGACTAAGACAGCAAAATAAATAAAAATGTGATTTCCTTCCAATAATTAAAATTTGAAAATTTTTTAGTGCTGTAACGCAAGTTTTAAAACAAAATGTCTTTGCTAGTTTTGAGTTTGCTGAGTTTTCAGAATAGAGAATTCTTTGTACAAGAATGAGCAAGTATTTAGAGCAACAATGAAACATGGGTGATGAGTTAACAAGGTTTTATATTTTAAAAATTCTTCTTTGCAGAGTCATTGAGAATTATTAATTTTTTTTACAGTATTCTTGACTCTAGTAGCAAGGACCCACAGCAGCGGCTCCATGGCAAATTCTGACTCATGCCCAGAATGGTTCGTGTTTTACCATTGGATCAGTTGGTTGACTACTCTAGCATGTCCATGGGCAGAAGAGTTTACTCCCTTTTCACTGGTTATGAATAACCTGCTGTATTACAGCCAAATCAATGCAGTAATACTATGATGGTGTCTCTTTCATAGTATGTGTCAACATAGTATAAGTTAAGAAACAATCAGGGTTTGTAGTTGCATAAATATGTTGTGCCATTCTTTTAAAGAGACAACTTAAATTGGTGAACATTTTACTTGTGCAATATTTGCATCATGGCAAATTAAGTATATTTTGTGACCAAAATGTTGAATATATTAAAATTTGAAGAAAATTTAGAACACTAAAACATTATCATTTCATTTTCTTTCAGCATTCCTGCCAAACTTTGATGTGTGTCACAGACATTTCAGCATTACATGACATCCTGACGGAGGTCAAAGAATTCTGAACCAGCTGTTATGTTACAATGACAGCAGAGGTTCTGAATCTAAACATAAAAAAGGAGATAGCAGATAAAGGAGAGTACAATGAAATGACAGAAGAAAAGATGGAGGAATCTAAAGTGACAGTTGTTGGAACCATTCAGGATATATCCATTGTAGAAAAGCAGAGAAAGGGAGAACAATCTAAACAGACTGGGGATGGGGAGACAACTAGGCTGGTAGTGGGTAGTGCGGCACAACCAGAAACAATCACCATATCGCCTATAAGTGTGATGACGCCAATTGTTACCTCGGCAACTGCTTTACCTGCAAATTATCAACTTTTGCTTCAGCAGCAGTATATCAATTTTCTTCATCTTCAGCAATCCATGCTACAGGTATCGTAGCCTAATAGTCACAGCTCGATCAATATGTCATTTATCTACATCATGTATACCCAGCTGTAAATATGGTAGACTCAGATCTGCATTTTTGTATGGTTCTGGCAAATCAGGGTCAGCATATAATAGTTGATTTTGAGGATTCTTTAAACCAAATTATTCTTTAAAAAACAATGCTCTCATAAAAGCTACATGTCCTTAAAAGTTGTATTTTCACTTTTTCCATGATGTAGATAATGTCAGGATTGTTATTTTTTATTGCTTTAGTTTCACTAGTCTGCCTGCAGTTTAACCAAAAGTCCAGGTTGTCTTATCTGTCTGCCATTTAACCATGAGTCCAAGTTTACACTGAAACTAGTTTACAGCATATTTTAAAGTGTAAACTAATTAATATACTGTCTTTAAATATAGAAAAGAATTTAATGAATATTTTGTCCATTTTATGCTTTATCTGTGCTGTCAGGGTGTCATTTTGTTTGCAATGAATGTATGCTTTGAAGCCATATGATGCATCCGTGTTGGATAGGAAAATTACACTTGTCCATTATATACATGTGGTTTTTATGTGCAGATAAATATGTACTTATTATGTAAATGTGACCTATGGAATTTAGCCCTTATTTATACACAAGTGGTTTTTATGTGTAGGTAAATATGTATTTATTAGTTTGCAAATGTGGAACTTGGCCTTTATATACAGGTGTTTTTTATGTGCAGGTAAATACATACTTATTGTATAAATTTGACCATAGGAACTTTGCCTTTATATATAAGTGGTTTTTATACACAGGTAAATGTGTATATATTATTGTGTAAATCTGATCTATTAAACTTGACCTTTATTTACAAGTTGTTTTTTATTCAGGTAAATGTTTAATTATTGTGTAAATGTTACCTTTGGATAATATTTTTATATAAGAGTTTGTTATTTTTGACTTATCCAAAACTTCTTGTAGGATTGCCATGAAACTCCACACACACATTCATCCCATTGTGAAAATCTTATTATTGCTACTTACCTCGACTGGATGATCATATAAACATGGGATTTTCACTAGTTGGCCCTAAATGAAAATGGTTCCAATCTTATGTCTAATATGTAAATTGGAAATCTTGTTATTGCTACAGAACCATAAATGGATTTAACACTCAGCAGCTAAAAAGAAGAAATGGTTTTGTATTTATTTTTGGCCAAAAGAGCATCAGTACGCTTGAAGGACTCCAGTTTTTAGAGTTACTGCCCTTTATGTCTTGCAACTTCATGCAGTGTATGACACAGTCTAATTCGCACAACTAGTTCCATAGTTTTTATGAATTGCAATGTACCTTGGTAAAAGACATTGTCATCAACTGAAGAAGCTCATACCAACAAATCACTTTGCTACCATGATTTTTATTCCTGTTATTGCCCATCTTGTTTTGTAGCAGTGCATAAGTCAATCTTTTTAGATCGAGACACTTAAAAACGAAAAAGGGTTTCTGCTCAACAACTTGATATATCCACCATCTACAGGTACCCTGGTTTGTGCTTGGGATAAGGAGGAACCCCTACCATTTTAACATCAAAGCCTCACAGTTTACGATCATTGCAAATATAAGCAGAATGATGGTTTTTGCGCAAATTTTTTAGTATCTACAGGTACCAAATGTTGCAGTAGTTTGTACTTTGGGTAAGGAAGAACCCTATTGATTTTGGGATCAAAAGGTAAGAGGTTTTGGACACTGACTGACAGAAGAAAAATGGTTTCTGCATAATAACTCTAGGTTTTCCTCATTTACTTTTACCACACTTTGTAAATGGCTTGATTTTTTGGGGTAAACAATAATCAATTCATTTTTGAGTTCAAAATATCAAAGACCAAGGTCATTGAGACTGAAAGAAGAAATTGTTTTTTGTTTATGCACAAAAACTCAAGTTATTAAACATGGGATAGGTTATAATTTGCCATTCACAGTAATCTTTGTAGAGTTGTCACCCTTGTTTGTATTGTTGCTGAATGCATTGCATTAACCAAAATTGTTTCACTCAGTAGCTTTAGCTGTACATCACAGTCCAAGACTGCACTTTGAGTAAGAAAAAGTATATCAGTTTCAGGGTCAAAGGTCAAGATCACTTACTGGAAGAAAAAATGTGTCCCCCCCCCTCCCAAATTTAAAAAAAAAAACTGATTTTTTTGGCATAGAGGACTGTTTAACACATTGCAAATGGACATGTAGTTCAGAGTTGCTTCCTTTTTTGCATTGTAACTTTATTAATTGTATGACTCTCATTAGCACAAGTATTTTTGCAGTTTTGGATGGATGTCCATGAATCTTGGTAAATATTATGTTAAATGATCTTATCTTGGATTCCTTGAGATTTGTCTTTTGACAGTAGAGCATCAGTCACATTGTCAGGCAGTTATATTTACATTGGTCATCATTCTTGTTTTTTCAAAGATGCTACATTTTCCAAATTGTCCAAGTTCATACATTTAAAATAAACAAGTTACTTATTCTTTCCAGGGTATAAATGTGAACCTGCAAAGAACTAAAGAAAATTCTATAGCATGAATGTGAAATTTAAACAGTGTTGGAGGTGAGGAAACAATTCAGCCATTATTTATATTCATCTCTGCTATTCTATCTTCTTTAGGGTCAGGCATTACAACAACAACATCAGCAACTACTAAATGTTCTTAACCTCAAAAAGGAGATGGGAGATGAGGGGGACTCGGAAGTTGGGGAGGGACAATCTGTAGCAGGTGCTGGTAAGGAGGAGAGGTCCAAACTGGAAAGTCTGGATGGCCTCGGGGAGGGGATGTCAGATGAAGATAGTATGGAACTGGAGGAAAACTTGTTTGTGGAGGACGATGGCTCCGGTGATGGGGAGACGAAATCCTCTGGTGGAGGGAGTAGCAGACGTCATTCCTCCACAGGACCAGGTGAGACAACATACTATAATTGGCATGATACTGGTACATACTTAAAAGTGCACCTCCTTTTCCTTTTTTTTTGTTAAAAAATTGTAGGAAAAAAATAGGGTTTTGTTTTTATCTTAGCTTGACTTGGTGAAGGGAGACAACCACTGGAGTCTGCTTATATTATGGGATGGTGAATTTCTTTTAAGGACGAGACTGCTTTTAAGTCATTTAATTCTGAATAATTTAGGAGGAAACTGTAAAATATTGTCCTCAAACTTCTGGTTTGATAGGTAGACTGCAGATAAGCTCCACCAATTTCACCATATATCATAGACTGTGAAAAAGGAATTTTTAACATAGTAACGTCTGTGACTCAAAGTATAGAAAAAGGATACAAAATCAACACATTACAGTAGTAGTTAATCTAGAATCTCTATGATAAAGGAATTTGATTAATGAAATTAAAAAATTGTTGATCTTAGAATGTTCCCAGACTGTTGACCATCTAGTACACATTCATTTAATCCATTGCTTCCCATATAAAAATCAAAACGTTACCTGTGCCTCCCATATGACATTCATGACATCACAGTCTGGTTCCCAATTAAAGAAACCACATAAACTGTAACTCAACATCATCATGAGGAAATTATGTTCTTGCATTGCTGAAAGAGTCTCAAAATAAGCTATTCATTTCCACCACAAATTAGTATTTGTTATAATTGCTGGATTTCCGCAAGTTATTTGCCAACATAACATGATGAAAATATACTTTCAAAGCATAAGTGGCTATGTTTTAAACTTGTGCTTCAAATTTAAAACATCAATATGTAAATACCAATATGCTTTTAATGAGCATACTTGGTGAAAGCATTCTTTAAAATATTTTAGTGAAAATTTTCATTGCTGTGCTTGCATTATATTCTTGGTAATGTCAGACTGAAGCCACAAGTGAATCCATTGACCAGCATATAGGTAAAAATGGTGGACATCACAGTATCTAGGCAGTACCTTTTCATTAGATTTGCCATATTTGTAATTCCTTGGGTACATACATCAAGAATAATTTTATATACTTTTTATGACTAGATAGATTTACCTATCTGTAATCACATCATTAATGACATATAACAAGAACACACTTTAAAATATGTTTGTAATAACCTTTAATATGCCCAAGTATGGAAAACAGGCCATGTAAATGAACAACTTAAGAAAATGTTTTTCGTGAAAGCGATTTAACTGCACGTAAAGAATCTATAATTAGTAACACCTAAGGTAAGAATATTTTCCAAATATATATTACCTCAAAAAATTTTTGTTTAATTTCATTATTGTCAACAAAACATTACCTTAGCATTCAAGTCCATCCTTGAATGAAATAGATCTCCATTTCCAATTAATCACACTTTGACCAAGAGTGAAATGGCACCATCTGGGTGCATTTATTTTTTTAAACAGATTTTTTTATGACTAAATATGTATTAATTTCATTAAAACAAATGATTGCAAATTGTAACTTTTAATAATTAGTATGTACTTGTAATATTGTTGCTTATTGGTTTGACAGGATTTGCTTTATTTTATTATCACTAAATAAGTGATGTAAGAAAACAACCTTGACCTTATACAGTGCATTGAATTCTCCTACTTCACAATGTCCAATATATTTCGGACCCTATTTTTTTTTAAATAGCTAAATATTCAATATAAGAAGATTTATATTATGTTTCTTATAAATTCAATAATATTGAAAAGTATATAAAATATAAAACAATGGCTAATGATTTTTCATTCCGTTGAAGAGCTGATCTTGAATATAAATATCAACTATTTAGGAAATCTCTTGTTTTCAGACTTTCGGGTGTAGGAAAAATTCCAAAACATGACAATAACAAAAACTTTCTACAACTGTATTGGAGCACATCATACTTAATCCTCTGCAATGAGCATGCTTTGATGAAACAGGTAGTTTTTAAATTCCACATCAATTATACAGATTATTAGAGACTAAATTTAAATGAACAGTTGCTTTTAGATATTCCCTGCATATACAGTGTGCCTGTTACAATCTATGACAGACCAAAACATTTTTTTTGTTGTAAAAAGCACACTTGGTTAAATATAGTAATAAATAATATGAGTACAAATTCTAACTCTCAATATAATTATAATCATGTTTGAAAATTATGGAGAAACTGAACATTGATAAGTGTTGATTGCAAACTGAAATTAAGTTAATCAAAATCACTTGACCCAGTATATGTGGCCTTCAAATCAAAATGAATTGTTTTGAGAAAGATGAAACATGGGGAATAAGTCTAAACTTTTTAGGTGAATTTTCATGCATAGAGATGTTGCCAGCATCGGTTGCTGAACTAGATTGCAAAGTTACGAAGGTAAAAAATTCTTGTTTGAATGAACAAAGTAAAGAACCAAATACATGAATCAATAAAATCTTGTGTTGAAAGCTGTCATGCTTTACATGACTGCTTGGTGATAATTTTGCATTTCCTCCACCCAAATAATGTTTATTGTATTAATCCATGCAAGAAATGTATTCATGAAAATAAGTAAAAACCAATTAATTTTTGCTTGAAAATTATCAATTTGACAAAATGTACAATTTAAAGCATAAGTTGAACCAAAAAAATTGTGTACAAGATCGCTTTCTGGAAATTGTTGCTAATTTCAGAACTTCTTTTATTGATATTGTAATGCAGCTGTTATTTGCATTGGCATTGTATGAAGAGAAGGTCCATGAAACTCCACAGTTTTTACCTTAAAATATGTAATACAAAGAAAATCTACTTTTTGTTTTTGTAGATATAAGAAAATATTTCACTTGTGAAATGGAAACACTTATTATATCACTCACAGCTTTGCCGTTGTGACAATACTATGTTTCCCACTTCGCTTGTGAAATATTTCCTTGCATCTGCTCAGAAAGCATTGATAATTGATGTGAAATTGTTTGGGGTTTATTATGTGAAATTTTTATGCTCACCCAACATGTTATAAATATAATGTGACAGTGCAGACAGAACTAAGATTCAGCTTCTTACAAATATTTCTGTGACATTAATCTAATCTACCTCATGTAGCTGTTGTGGGCTTAATGCCATTTTTCAGCACACTGTACTCTACATGGCACACAGTATAAGGGAAACCATGGTAAGAACCACTGACCCAAAAAGAACCACTGACCCAAAAAGAAGCTACTGGCAAGCTTTTTCACATACCTTTATTGGCAGCACAAGACTTGAACTTATGCAAACAGAGGTGCAGTGGCAGTGATTAAGGCAAGCACTATAGACCACTAGGCTACCTGCAGTCCCCACCTCATGTAGTAATAAAGCTTTTGTTTTTATGTACATGTACATCAGGCAGAAAAATCAATAAAAACTACTGCATAAAAGAAACTCCAAAAAGTGGTTTTAATTTTCACAAAGGCTGTAGAAACAATGCACTTGACCTAGTATACTTGGCCTTTAAATCAAAATGAAACACGAGAAAAAAGATGACTTTTTAGGTGACTTTTTAGGTGAATTTTCCATGCATAGAGATGTTGCCAGGTCATGGAATCATGGGTGTCTTACAGAAATTACCACAGTCGCACAACTTTTAAAATCCATTAAGTGAAAGATTGTGCAGTTTACCTGTAGTTTTGTTGTACCCAATGCATGATTGTTTTAAATATTTTTGTTCTAATCAGATAATGTCTTTTTTTCCATAATATCAGTCGGCTGTTTATTTATGGAAAGTATTGTTTCAATGCTAACGATTAAACTTTGGGAGGATGAAATATCTGATAGATTGACATGTTGTTCAGGCCTTGCAGAAAGTCTGATACATGGACAGAATACTTTGGGAACAACAGGCATGAATTGTTGAAAATTGTTGAAAATCTATTCCGAATGGCTACAGTTGCAGTTGATCTGCCTTTTATACAAGGCTGATTGTTACAGGGATTCAGCTTTCCAAGCAAAATTTGCACTACTCTGAGGGATAGTCTTATCACTCTCCTTTGAAGTTCTGACTGGCAAGAAATTGTCAGAATATCTAAGGGCCAAAAAAAGTTCCTGTACCAGTATGTAATATACTATTTTCAGTTTGCAAAGACTTTTTGAGTGATAAGAAACAAAGAATATTCATTAGCTGAGTAACAGTTAGGTATGAAGATACTTATACATTTATTGTTAAGGAAATGAGTGTGTGATGTGTGATTTTGATTTTTAATGTAGCTTTTAAAAAAATGTCAGTCATGTCACTACAATGTCTGCAGTGAGGCAGTTTATAATGATGTCTAGTACTGGGACATCAAGCCGCAGACATATAGCATCATGTCCCACTCAGTCACATTA
>QKMX01261861.1:5532-18067 GCA_003401595.1 Venustaconcha ellipsiformis | reverse complement strand
CAGAAGGATGAATATGGACCGGGACCGACTGACTTAATAGCGCGAATACAAATTTGCATTTTGGGCAGGTGAGTGAAAATGTAATAGTTGTAGTATTGTTCATCATCCACATGTGAGCATGGATGAATTCGGTCCTTCTAAAAACAGTAATGGTAGACAATGTGAACATACACAAAAAGTTCATCAATCAGTGGTTGCGGGTTATACAAAGGTGCAGGTTATGCCATAATTTTTTTACACAAAACCCTAAAACCAGTGGGCTATATGAGGGTGCAGATTATCTGCATCTGCGGGACATATGAGGAAAAATACAGTAGTAGTTTCGTTATTGCCTTTATTTAAACTTGTTCATTCATGTGACTTTTCACTTCATTCATACTTTTCTGTGTTATTTTTCCTATACAAATGTTGTCTCCCATTTAATAACAGTTATCCTTGTAGACTGAAGTTACGTGGACGAAGGGATATTTAATACTTGCTAATTATAAAGAAATAATTAAGCTAACAATTAACATATTTCTATGCAAGGGCAACCACAGAATTATTTTGAGTTTGTGGGACAAATATGCAGTGTTCAGATATTAAGTTTTACAGATGTAGGCCAAAACATGTTTAGAGGTGAAGTTAGGGGTGGTGGGGGATGGGGTTGGCGAGTTCCCTCCACCCGTTGCCACTTTGTGTGGGTGCCCATGTTTCTATGGATCCCTGGGGTATAAAATACATGTGGGCAAACTCCAGCCAGTGTGTAGGTCAACAGAAATGTGGACTTTTTAGTTAGCAATTGATTCTGGTGTCATCCCTCTGTGTAGTGATGTCAGAGACTTGTACTAGGGCATTATTTGATGCATTATCTCTGGCTATGTTTCTTTGCAGTGGGATGTGTCTTTCATGCATAATGATGAAATTTGTTTTTCTGACAGGTATTTAGAGATGAAGGCTACGTGGAGAGTCTTGACTTTAGTGATGAGGATAAGTGTAATTGGATGATGTTTGTTCGGCCAGCAAGGACCTTCAAGGAACAGAATCTTATTGCTACTCAACAGGAGGGAAAACTATTCTTCATTACCACAAAGGTATTGTTACTTCATATACCTTGCATTGTTATTACTTTTTGTGTGTGCTTACATGTGTAAAAAAGTTCTTATGAACAGAAAGTGATTATTGTTACAAGTTTGTTATCACAGTTCCTTCTAAACAACTTGCAGGATTGCCATCAAACGTTATGCACACACTCATGCCAAGGTCTAATTGGTCCTAAATGAAAATGGCATCGATATGCATCATTTTTGCCCTGAGATGTGTCCATTGATGATATTCCAGCTGAGGTCTTTGACTTTTTATTTTATGGATTTTACTTTTTTTTTCTTTAGCTTTGTTTTATATTACATCTTTGGTATACCAAAACTTTCTTGGCACTATATGCTGATAACCCCAGTATAAATGCATACATACTGACATCCAGTATGGCTGACATTGTGGCCATCTTGAAAATCTTGTTTTCACTGCTTCAAAATGGATGAACTTGATGACATTGTTTTCATTGAAACACTTCTTATTATGGCCATCATGAAAGTCATGTTATTACTACTTCTTCTTAACAGACGGCCATATTGATGTGTAGTTAAATCTTAATGGTTTCTCTATGATGTGTAGTTCATGATATGAAAATGGTGCCAATCAGACCATAATCATGGCTGCTGTGATGGCAGTTTGAATATCTTACCATTTATGCATGGAGTTGCCACTAAAAGACTTCTTACATGTAGTTGGACCTACATCAAAATTGTGAAAATTAGACTTCCAGTGAAACCACCATGGTCACCAATTAAAAAATCTTTTTATTGTTGAAAGGTTAGTCATAGCAATGTGGGACTTTTCACTAAAATACGCATTATGATATATATTTGGTTCTAAATAAAACTATTGCCGATGAATCTTATTGTATATTGCCGTGAAGAAAACCTTGATATTTTGATATAGCTACTTGTGCTTAAAGCCCCATGCTGCTGTTTTTCATCAATTTCTCCATTCTTCCAATCTAACTAAAATTTGGAAGGAAGAAAATGATTCGTTAAAAAAGCTATCTAACAAACTATTATTTGAAATAATCAAGATGTTAGGTTTAAACAACATTCATATATTCATTTTAGAATTAAGAGGTGCCACCACTTAATTTAGTCAATGAAGTTGCTGGTAATTCCTTTCTTTTTTGGGAGTGCTCAAAAAGTAGTGATGTGATACAGTCAACAAATTCTGTTAGTTTCTAATATAATAGCAACATTCGCTCATGGTGAGCAAATCAATTTTTGAGAGGGATTGAGGATGGCCCATTTTTAAGCAGACTGGAGAAGAAAGAGTGTACATTAGCTAAAATTTAATGCTTGGCCAAGTACTAGATAATATCAGATACAAATGAGAATTGCATATCACATAAGGATCACTTACCGTATCCAGCATAGTGTCATGTTGGACTCATGTTTACAATGGTGACATCATCAAATCTTATGTTCCAGCTTTCGAAAATGGTGGACCGGTGAATGTTGCCAATCAACATCAGATTAATTGGCATGCATGCCAAAAATGGCCAGGTTTCTTATTTCAAGGGAGAAATGCTATGGCTTATAATGTGATTAAATGTCGATATTATCTGGTTTAAATAGAACACAGTTTAGGACCAGTATCATTCAATATTCAGTATTATTTGGATGGTTTGGCATATATGACTTTGCATATAACGGCATCAATAAGGCTTTAACATGTGGTCATATTGACATTGGAGCTTTTTTTGAAAGACTTATTATGATGTATACTGGGTTCTAAAGGAAAAAGGTATTTTTCAAACCTCCACTTTAATGGCCTCGATGGCTGTCTTTAAAATCATGTTACCACTTTTTCTGAAGAATGGTTAGTTGTACAAACATGAGGTTTTCACAAAACGACTTCATACAGTATGTACAGGACACGAGTGTATTGTCTATATTTCACATATGCTGGTGGAAAATGTAAAGTGTAGTTAAGTGAACTATGCATATGAAATCTTGTATTTCAAGCAGTATTTCTCTTGCCAGGTGTAACATTCACTCAGCTACACTTAAAGACTTGATTGTACCTGGCCAGTTTTTGGATTAGTTCAGTATTGTAAAAGTGCTTAGTGTAGGTGAAACATAATGGTGATAACCAAAGCTCAAAGGCAATCAGATATTTGAAATAGCAGTTCAGATCAATTCAAACAACCAGTTTATTAAACGACTATCACAGCATTTGTCTTTTGTCTGAAAAGCTAAGAGTGCAGTGTCACTATTGGCTCTTAGTGTGAAGTATTTTCAGGAATTTTACAGTGGCAAAAGAGAATTAATTTTTTTATCAGGAAATATGTGATATAGTATCAAATAATATTTTATTTTGATTGAAAATAAGAGTACTAAATAAAATAAAGGTAAACATTAGGTGTAGATTAAACTAAACGAAGACGAAGATCTGGAACATCAAGTTCCAAAGAACATCCTCTTTCTGGTGAGTAAAGTAATTGAAGACATTTTAATACCAACCTAGATGTTACGACAAACAATAACAAACAAAAACAAATTTCTAAATTCCCAGAATTGAGAATGTTTTGAAATTTGCAGAAAAATTAAACATTTTACTAAAATGTGCAATATGAAAAATCTGTTCAAATTTCATGGAATCTTTCTTTCCAAAACTTTGTTTTGATTGTGTTTTATTTCGATCTTGCAGCCAATTCCCTCCAATACAGAGCTGAAGGTGTGGTATGCTGCTGACTATGCCAAGCAGATGAACAAACCTCTCTTGGTTGAAGAAATAGAGGAAGAAGCAGGTAGAAACATGTTGACTTGTCCTTTTTATGTGCCACCAATAAAGCACAGGCAAGACAATGGGATAACTTTTCTGATGGTTTTGTCATCATCCTAGGCACAAAGTTTTCTCCAGCCTTTCGAGAAAAGGGGTCATTGTTTACTAGTCACCACACAAAGTACAGGCTTGGAGTGGTTGTCCTTTTATTTTTTAAACCTTTCATGATGCATTGTTATTGTATACTATTATTCTTTCAAATTTTACTGTGAAACAAGATGCAGGTGCACAGCCGGAAGAACAAAAACTGAAGCTTTTTTTTCTATGAAACTTTTGAATGTGTAGTCGAAAAACATGATGGAGTTATTTATCTTGGAGGGTTTTACCCATTAACTTGGAGGGTTTTACCCATTAAATGGAAATGTTGGTCACCGTGACCAGTATTTCATGCTTTAGGTATTGTTTACATTCTGCTGTTGGCTTAGTTTCTCAAACACTGTCATATATTCAGTAATAAACTTGAAGGGTACTTCTCATCACAGATAAAAGTATACGAGCATGACTGACTTTCCTTGCTTTATCAACATAGCAGATTTCTTAGTTATGCCATGGCAGAGCAGGTGAGCATGCATTCTTTGGAATTCTTGTTATTTTTGTTTTGGCTTATGCATTGTTATTAGGTAGAGTCCCACCTGTTCTAATGGTCACCTTTACTTAGTGGTCACCTGATTTCCTCATCAGCTAGGCGTTTTGTAACCAAACAGTGGTTTCTTCCTACTTTTCAGCAGTCATATCTACACCAACAATTTTGTCTATGCAAATTTTTTTTTGTCTTTGCTTTGTGGGGAAATTATTGTTTAGGTAAATGAATATCTTGTGAACAGATGTGTAACATTTCATATCTCACTTGTACTCACCATACTCCAGTCACATTGTGTCAGTATAACTCAAAGGTGTCATTATGTCAGTTTTGACAATGAGGCAGTTTTCATCATTAGTGCATAGGGTCATAGCAATTCTTTTGCTTGATAAGTGGAAAAGTAGTTGTGTTATATTTCAGCAGAAATAGAAGTTGCTTTTTGGGCCCATGTGACAGGCATAGTTCTGTATTTTTGTCTTTTTGCCAATTAATAATCTTTGATGAAAACAAGTTCATCTTCAAGAAGAGATATGAGTCACATACATTAGGGTCAGAGACAGGTACTTTTGATATATAAAATTTGTATGTTAAAATGGGCAAAATTCAAACATAGCCATATACAGATTCCCTATTCATCACAGGCCTCAGACATAAGCTAAGTCGTCATTTGAGAAACTGTCCAATACAGATATTCTTTTTTAGTGTGATCAGCTGTTTTGAAGCCCATTTTGTACAATTTGGCTGACCAAAGAGTCAGTCCTTTGCTTTACGGTCATATGTAAGCTGTAAATCAGTAATAAAATCAGGTGTTTTGTATTGGTACACAAATTAATGATTATTTTAACTTTCTTATATTTTCATTGATAGGACGAATTAAAGTGAGCAAGACACAGTAATAATGTGGTGAAACATAAATTTGAGAAAGAACAAGATTATATATGTATTTTATGATTTTTTTATTAGTGCATATAAAACAAATTTAAAAACATAATAATAATGATAAAAATAATAGCAGAAGTCACACATGTACAAAGGCCAGTTTTGATTTTTTTTTTCTTCCATGGGTTGCCACTTTTGACTGGTTTGGTTAATAATTTCATGTTGATCATTTACCTGTCACAAAAGTATGTCCAATAATTAAATATGATGGGAGCACTATTCTTGGAGTCCAGTCATGGTTTGCAGTTTAGATCATTAGGAGTTTATTTTTAACTCAGAGATCAAGAAGCAGAGGAGTAGGCAATTAAGATTTAAATGGCAGCATTGACCTTGAGAAGTTAACTCAGTTAGCAGACGAGAATCACTAGGGGAGTTAACTAACAGCAGACGAGAATTACTAGGGTTGTTAACTCACAGTTAGCAGATGAAAATCACTAGGGGAGTTAACTCACAGCAGATGAGAATCACTAGGGGGAGTAATGGTATATTTAAAAGTCAGAAATTGTATAGCAGAAGAACAGACATCTGTGTAGTTCTTGCTTCTCCTCACTCTTAAGGATGAAAACATTTGTACTGCATTGCTACATTTGTGTGTGCATGTACTTACATGCATGCATATAGACCTGCAACTGCTATATCGTTGCAAATAAATACTAAACCCTGGTGTATGATTTGGAATTTTTAAAAAATTTTGTAATGATTATTTTGTCCTATCGAATTGGGCATCAATGGAGAGTTGTCATCATTATGGATTGGAAAGTGGCTACGATATATGGGTTATGGACTGGAGAGTGGCTACAGTTTATGGGTTTTGGACTGTAGAGTGGTAATGATTTATGAGTTATGGCCTGGAAAGTTCATTATTTATGGTGTATAGACTGGATAGTGGTATTAATTTATAGATTATGGACTGGAGAGTGACCATGATTTATGGATTATTGACTAGAGAGTGGCCATGATTTATGGATTATTGACTAGAGAATGGCTCTGATTTATGGATTATTGACAAGAGAATGGCCATGATTTATGGATTATTGACTAGAGAGTGGCCATGATTTATGGATTATTGACTAGAGAGTGGCCCTTATTTGTGGATTATTGACTAGAGTGACCATGATTTATGGATTATTCACTAGAGAGTGTCTGATTTATGGATTATTGACTAGAGAGTGGTCATGATTTATGGATTATGGACTGGAGAGTGGCCATGATTTAGGGATTATTGACTAGAGAGTGGCCATGATTTAGGGATTATTGACTAGAGAGTGTCCATGGTTTATGGATTATTGACTAGAGAGTGACCATGATTTGTGAATTAATGTCTAGAGAATGGCTATGATTTTTGGATTATGGACTGGAGAGTAACCATGATTTATGGATTATTGACTCATTAATGGTTAGGATCTATGGGTTATGGATTGCAGAGTGATCATGAGTTATGGATTATGGACTTGAGATGGGCTATATACAGATATGTTTAAACAAAAGTTTATTACTATGATGGCATAGCTGGAAGATATTTTATATACGTGACAGATTTTAGGTTAACTCTGGATCAGTGCTGGAGATGGGAGAAGAGTGTATAAACTACAGGAATTAGCAATAGCAAGCCATTTATAGGAAGCTGCAATGGCTTATTTGGTAGAGCACTGGACTCCTAATTCCATTATTGCAGGTTTAGTACCAACTAAGGCCAGCCTAGATAAGCTGCCTCAATGTGTCTTTATAAAAGCACTTAGCTTCCATTTCATTGGTATAATAAAGTTAATATTGTATTAATAGTGTCATTAAAATCAATCAACTGACCATTAAAATTTATATAGTTTTCACTTATAGAAAGATCTCATTTGTATTCATAAAGGAAGACTTAATGATGTTAATACTTTTGTACTATTGTTTATTTAAGGAAGAATTTTTAAAGTTTAACCATTTTCGATGTGATTCATTTCAGAAATTTTATTTGAAAACAGCACTTACTAATGGGACTTTTTGTTAGAAAATCTGTATTGCATACAGCTGTGCTTCGAGTGAACTAAAAGAAATACTTAAAAATGTGATCTCTTATTTTCAGATAATACAGAAATAGACAAATTTTGGAAAGGAATAAAGTTAAAGAAAACTACAATAAATAATACTGTACATCCTGATGTTTTATCAGCAATGAAATCTTAGCCAAAATGAAAAGTATCACAATCCAAATTTAAAAAAAAAAATAGTATATTTTTTTACAATGTCTAAAAGTCTATAGCATTTTACATGGAAATGGTTCATTTACAAGAAAAATAAATTCTAGTCCAGCTTACAAATTATTAAGGACATGGGTATTTATTAGAGAGCAATCTTTACTTCTAGAACTTAGGGGTTTATTTTATTCTGCATGCTTGTACACCTAAATTTTTTTATTAAAATATTGTGCTTATTTTCTCTATACATTTATTTTCACATTTGCCTATGTTGTCCAGATTCCCCAGTACCATCTATATTTGTTTATAAGTTGTATCAAACTGCAGACCTAGATAAATCATCTCATAGTGCACTGGCAGATCTGGGTATGTGCAGTTTGTAAGGAGTAGTTGGTAGAACAGATAACGTAGACCCTGATTTGCAGCACAGTGTTACTGATGTTTGCAGTTAAACTGGCTTGTAATGGCCTAAAGATGGTTTGTGGCTACAAATGTTCATGAAATTTTCACAGATTTATGGTTATGTCCCTAAAATTTTGAAAGTTTGAGTCTTGTGATGTTGTTAGTTACTGTAACTTGGTGCACTTTTTTCTCTTGCAGGTGGAAGTAGCTGGAGTTGCTCTGTATGTAATGGAACATTTCCCAGCTTCATAGACCTGGAGAGTCATGACTGCATCAGCAAGCCGTCTGCTCGACGTGTGAGTGGACGTCGAAAGGGCAGGCCTCGCAAGTATGTAAAACCTACAAAGACTTGGAGGCAGAAATTAGAAAAGACTCGACTGAAAGAATCCTTTTCACAGCAGAAAAAAGAAGGACTCCGAAAAAGGGGAAGACCTAGAACAAGGCCTTTGGTACCACCTCCATTACCCGAAAAGGAGGAAAAACTAGAAGATAGTCCAAACGAGGTTGAAGAACCTGAAGAATTTAAAGAAGTTAAACCACCGAAAGAACTCAAGCCACCAAAGGAAAAGAAAAAAAGGGGACCTAAAAAGACACGAGATCCTTACCAATGTCCTCATTGTGAAGAGAAGTTTGTAGCTGAGGCTGCATATTATATTCATGTGTATCAACACACGGGTATCAAGCCTTTCATTTGTGAAGTTGAAGCTTGTAACAAAGGATTTATGTCCAAGTTCAAGTTAGAACGCCATTGTCTGATTCATACAAGTCCTCGACACCACAAGTGTCCTTATTGTGACAAGTCTTTTAATCGAAAGGACCATTTGAAGAACCATCTCATTACTCATGACCCTAACAAAAAAATCTGGAAATGTGAACTCTGTGGTAAGGAATATTCATACAACTTTTCATACAGGACTCACATGGCTTTTCACGCTGCAGAATCGGGACAAACTCTTGTATGTCAGATCTGTAAAAAGGAAGCTTTGACAAAAGAGGAACTCTTGTTTCATTTAAAAATTCATACTGGTGCTCGTGCTGCAAAGAGCCTTACAGAAAAAACTCATCAGTGTTTTGAATGTGGTAAGAAATTTTTTACACGGAAAGATGTCAAAAGACACATGATAACACATACCAAGAAAAAGGATTTTCTCTGTCAGTACTGCCCGCAGAGGTTTGGTCGCAAAGATCATCTGACCAGGCATTTACGCACATCACATACAGGAGATAATTCTCACACTAGGCACAGACGAAGCCATGGGGAGGGAATTGTACGCAAACGTGAAAAACACCAGCTTTATGAGAAACTGGATCCAACAATGGTAGCGATTCAAACTCCTGTTGCAACGTCAGAAGAGGAACAGGTTCTTGCAGCAGCAACTTCAATGGCTTCTCAAGTCCTGCATAACCTGTCATATGTCTCAGGCAATGTTATCCAGCCACATGTCAATACAAGGGAGATTCAGATCTCGACCCTATATGATACTACAAATGCCCAAACCATTCCAAATATTGCCAACTTACAGGCTCCACCAGGCATGCCTACAGTTCACACATCCAGTGGTCCGACTCATTATACCATAAATGAGAAATACATTTTGACTCCACAGAACACAACCATTCGACAAAGTGTGGACCAAACAATGGATTACAGGAACATCACACATGCCACAAATGTCGCTAATATGTATATTAACCCTGCCACTGGCCAACAGCATCAAGTGATGATAAATAAGGAGCAACCTAACCTAGACTTGACTCGATCAAACGGTGTGCTTCAGACGGCTGATTACCAGCAGCAACGAGATCAAAATTCAAGAACCTCAGTACTTCACTCATCGGATCCTCGTCAGAATCCGACCTTCTCCACACTTCTTGGCTACATGGAAACATTACGGTTTTTGGAAAACCTTCCAACTAATAATACCCAAACCATTCCAATGCAGCAGATACAGACGGTGGATGTATCACAAGCCGCTCTCCATGCTGGGAACATGCTGCCAGTAACAGCCTACTCTTCTGCAGCCACCTCAGTGCAGAATATAAATGAGTTAGCCAAGGCCATACCTATTACCCACACACATCATGTGACATATCAACATCAGCAAGGGACATAACTCATCACATAAAAGCACCACCAGTGGACATAAATACTGTTTCTCTATTTATCTAACAAATATAGAATGAAACACAAATATTACCTTCCAAGTTAACAATCTGAAGTAAATTCATAGAAGGTTAAAATGTACCTAATATGCAATAAAGGACATTGGGTTCCAGATTCAAGATAATGCCTTTATTGTGCATCTAAAAGATTATTTTTGGGATAAATTTTATGAGATTGTAGGAATCGACACCTGCTGTATTTGTTCACTACCCCAAAATCTAGTGTGGGATAAAAAAAAAACTTGTCCCAAGGAGATTTTAGAAGTCCCAGAAAAGCTAGTGCCTTGAAATTTATGGTACATTGTACATGCAGAGTATGTGGTATCTTTGGATGGCAGCCATTTGCAATACTCAGTAGCCAGTCACATGACACCTAATTTAAATTCTGGTCAGTAAGATGCTTGAATATTGAATTTGTGTGCAAAAATCAAACATATACATGACCAGGAATATAATTAGTTATATCCTGGGATGGAAGTCAGAGTTTTGTTTCAAATTTTGTTACTTTTAGAGTTTCTTGCCCTAACTGGATGGAATGGGATTTATCTATTTCCTTTTCTAGTTGTCCCTGCTTTTTGTTTTAATTTTTTTGGCCACTGTTCCAATGGTCTAGCTATAAGCAAAAAAAATTTCACTATTCATACAACATGTTTCACGAGCCTCGAGCCAATGGCTTAGCATAAATTAAGCTGATCATAGAAAGTACACATGAATGATAACCACATAGAATAATCTCATTATATATAACAAAAAAAATTTGGTCCCTTTGTCTACATTGGTAGCTCATAACTTTGGAACGTGTATTGTTTCTCCCAAATTGGTCAAGTTGAATAAAGTATATTTTGGATTTGTTTATGTCCTCTGGAGTATCATAATTTGATTAATTTGATGATGTCTGCCCATTCATCCATCCATCCAAAGATGCTACAAAAGTAAAAGTATGCAAAAACCACTTGACATGGACAAACAAAATTTAAATTTAACTGGCATACTTGTCCCCATATGTAGACCAATTGATCAGATTTCCAGACAGTTAACAGCAATTGTTTTTTTTGGGTGTTTGTGCATATTTACAAACTTTTTGTCAAAAGTCCATTTAGTATGATTAATCAAAAACTACAAGTTAGAAAAATGAAATTTATTAGTGTTTGTTGTATTCATGTTATTGAGCACATTAGATTTTCAGGCCATAAAAGCAATATTTAGGTCTTTCTTTCACATTTTTAAACTGTTTGAACTTGGTCTTTTGTATCATTAACTTTATTAGGATAATTGGCAAAAATTACTTTAAGTTGATATTGAGATTTGGGAGATTTATTGGTATTTTAAATAATTGACCAATTTTGATTTTCAGGCCATTATTATGTTTTTTTTTTCAATTTGAACACATTTTTTATACGTTTGAACTTTGACATTTTATGTTTAAAAAAACTTAAATTATTTTAAGATTCATTAAGTAAAAGCCATTTGAAGTATACAGATGAAATTTTGTATCCATTTTTGTGTTTGTAAATAGATGATGTTAATTTTATGCCATTTTGAAAATTTTCAGATTTTTTTCAATATTTTTATGTTCCAAATTTGAACCTTTTGTTCTGTAGTAGGGGCATATGTATTGGCTGATTGACCAACGGAGTTATGTGCTAACAAGATATCAAGCATGTGTAGTGATAAGTTAGTGTTGTTTTATGTGGGGTATTGTAGCTGTTAATCACCTACAAGGCATGCTAAAGACAATGTGCACTCAGCAGGAATATTTTTCCCCCAAGTTTCGACCAAAAAGATGATTGTGAGCTTACTACAACAGATACATGTATTACATCACATATAATGTATTGCTTCAGTTTTTTGTTAAGGGCTTTATAAAATTGTACGATGACTTTTCAAAAGACATGCAAGATGCTATCAAACTGCTTTACATTTTACGTTTCCTTTTCATGGTGTATCACCCTCAAACCAGGAATGGTATGACCCTATGAAAAATCTTCACAAAACCAGAGAAATTTATACCTATGAAAATAATTAATTCCTAGTAGATATTTTTGTTAAAGATAATGTTAAGCTGTCTTTTTAACATTATCATAAAACAATTTACTTTTAGCCTTTGCTTTATATTTGTATTCTTGGCAGTCCCCCGTTTTTGAATCCTAGCATTGACATGCATTCACAAAATGTTCAGATTAAGGTAGTGTCAATTAAACATTAAGAGGGAGCCCAGGGTAGCTGAGTGGTTTAAAGCACATGCTTTTACCAATCACCACCTTCTCACCTCCCTCCATGTGGATTCAAGTCTTAGGCTCTGCCAATGTGGGTATGTGAGAAAACTTCCACTAGCTTCCCATGGGTCAGTGTTACCAAGGTTTTCTTGGGTTCTTCCTCCACCAGTTATACTGGCTGC
>QKMX01261727.1:926-11392 GCA_003401595.1 Venustaconcha ellipsiformis | reverse complement strand
CTGACTTTAACGTGCCGCGTATTTCCCGAAACCTAGAATTGCAGCGACGGCGGCTCCGATTGATGGTTTCACAAAGGAGCTGGTATACATTTGAACCGCGAACACACTGAGGACATCAATGATGAATTCGACAAAGGTTTTGCATAGATCCGCAGAAGGTTCAGGATGGACTCTTTCCAGATGCACGGAAGTTCATGTTAAGGTTTCTTGTGCGTTTCACGGGCCGAATTATACTTGATAGCCAGCATGCATTTCGATATGAACAGTGATAAACGTGCAGAAACAAAACAGGTAGAATAGTCGATTGTATCCGTGATGTATCCTGAAAATACAGATCAATCTCGATAAAACCAACAGCACATGGATGAACTCAAATTTGGTAAATGAATTACCTTTACATGTTACTGACATCGTTAGGTTCGAACGAATCAATCCTGACATCGCCGTTAATGTGTTCGCTGTGAACAGCGGCCTTCAACCAATTTGACTGTTCACGGCGACACCATAACCCAGCAAGAACATTCTGAAATTCACTGGGGAGCAAAAAATCATGTAAACCCCATATATTATTTACGCTGAATATCTGATGTAAGTACTATCGAAGCTGATCTGTATTTTAACTTTTAATTCTTTAACCTTTCTGTGGAAAGTTGCTGAACAAGTCTCATGATGGCTTTGTAACACTGTAGTCAGATACAACTGAACAACCTATCAGCCGATCACATTCATATGATTATAACCCACAATGACATTTTCGCGACTTTGAGACCGACGGCTCTTCTGGCAGTGAGTGATCACTGGCAAATCACTGGCGCTTACAGAGGAGCAGCACATGGTGCAAGGAACATACAATTACAAATTTACCCCAACAAAACAAGAATTACTTTTCTGCTTCATAACCTGCGCACTAATGATGGTGATTTAATTATGCATCAGATCTCCGCAACGGCATTAACTGAAACTATATTGTCATTTATACCAATACGAAAAACATACTTCACATACGGGTCAGCTGCAATTCATCGTAAAGAACCATGCAATAGAAAGCGAGGCTTCTCACGACCGCATTTCAGCCACTCGTTCATGCATAGGTGCTGAATCTTGCACGGTCAAGATGTTTAAGATCAATGGAATCTATATTGCTTAACAATCTGAAGGAATTAACAATGATGCATCCAACGCCGGTGAGCGAGTTCGCGTGGCTCGATCCCAATGAAACTTCGCGACAACTGATCCTTCTTTGACGTAGACATGGAATAGTCGGACGAGCCTCATAGCGCCCTCATGATTTTCAACTTAAACCAAAGGCACTATCGGAGCTACACGAGTAACTGTGACGGTACCATAATGTGCTTCTAGACGATTGCGATAGCAAAGTTTGTTGAGTGTGCCAAGCTACTTCCGAATCTGCACCTAAAATTCACCCATGTCGTCCACGAGCGGTTGTATCAGTGGTTGGGACTGTGTGTCACGGGTCCATTAGGAGTTGGCGGTTTTGAACAGATGAATATGCATCTGCGAACGGCCGCCACGAACGAACCTGGAAAGGATTTCTTCAACCAGGAGGAGAATGTTCTAAAAAAACTGAGAATCAGAGGAAACGACAGTTACAAAGGGAAACATCACAGATTGATTTCCGACCTGACTTTCAAGTCACATAATTTATTTGATGACGAACTGGTTGTTATAGACAGTAGCAAAAGTTCAAATAAAATTTGATGGTATTCATATATATTGGTGTGTCCATGTTGAATTGGTAAATATTCCTCATGAATGAATACTCTTATGATTCAATCAAGACTCGGTACAACGACATCAAGATGCTGTACACGGTCACCGACTCATTGCTGATGCACATCACCACCACTAACTTCTACTCGGAGATGGGCGCGACATCTCTCACGGGCGAGTTCGGGTAGCCGATAGATCATCTGCTGTTCAGCAACGTCAACATCAAAAGACGTGAAGAAATTCAAGACGAGAGCACGGGCAAGCCCATTATGGAATTTCTCGAACTGTGGTCCAAAATGTACTGGATCTGGATTGACTTTGATCTGTCTGGTACATCCGGCAAAACATCAATAACACCAAAGAATTTTCGTGGTATTCCTGTGGAAAACACTTCAAGCACAATATGAACGTGGAGTGTCTTCGCCAGCGACATGAATTCATACATACAGCAAATCGCATTCGGAAATGAAACATTACACCAGTGTGTAGCATTGAACCAAGATAAGTTTGTCTCGGATTGACACTAAGTAGTGGATTTTCACATAGATGCATGCGTGAATGCAGCAATAGACATTTTAGCTATTTCTGTCTGACTTGTAAATCTTACCGCACATATGTTGTACTACGAGGACTTCGTCCGTTTACTGACGGTGTCAGACGGTAGCGTATTAGCTGTACCGGAATACATATCCCGTCCGAATTCGTAAATGTTTCAATGGACCAAACTGGGTTAGTAGCACGATGTTGCCAACCTTTCAGCTCTCTTATGGCATACAGCTACAGACTACCTTAGCTAAATCCAACTCGGATGGCTTCAGCGGGAAAGCCACTATATGAATTGTAACAAAATTTTGTTGAATGGCGCCAACGGGTCTCAAACTGGTTTTGCGCGGCAATTAGTTGTTCAACGATATTATGACCGAGCGTAAGCGCGTAACCCACACGCAAGATAGATTATAAATTAACAATTCTTGCGTGCAAAGATCCATGAATAATCGTTGAATCGTTCAACAATGGCTTGATTACGAAACACGCCGATATGTCCATCACAAAAGCATTCTTCTTTGCTTCGTCAAAAAGCAGCAACAGCGCCAAGAAATTCTTTGCTCGAATCGAACGTCGAAATCCCGTCATTGTTAGCGGCCAACGTGCATAAATGCGTTTGAAAGAATGTGCGAAAACTGTGGAAGCTTTGACGTCAGAGGCTCGGCTTCTTTGTATCTCAAGGCAACAACAACGATTGATAGCGTAAATATTTTGTATGTGAAAGATCGCGTCCACGATCATGTACTTAATTATGTGAGACAAACAATATATTAGCCTGGTCAACTTCGATTAACGTCGATGAATCAAAACTTGGAAGGGGAATATTTATCGAGACAGATAAACAAATCTGTCACTCTTTGGATGATATCCATGTCGACTTTTTCATGCCAACGGATATCATTTTGATGCCTTCTAAGAGGATGGTATCGGTAACATGCATCATCGTCGCAGTTTACAGGTTCTTGTCTGGACTTTGGTCGAGTATTATAATCGATTATTAGATTCGTCCGTGTTTCAAGCTAACAACAAGTATGCTCAAACGTAAGCTTTGCGCCAGGAAATTTACTCACTGGTACCGTAAAGAGTTTCCTTAATCCGGTAACGATAATAACGCCGATGAATTGTAATCCTGGAACTGAAGGTACTGAAAATTCCACGAAAATAATTTTTTTTGCTCCACACAGAACTAACGTTCCATCTGTTGCGGCGTTGGTATAACGTGTTTAAACCCAAGTTGGATTTGCGGTAGGAGCTTTGATGCGGAATCGCACACAATATGAAGGCATGCTTGAGTTTTGTACAAATTTGACACCCAACATGTCATGGACGCCAGAAAAAAAAAACAACGCCCGAAAAGCTCCAATTTTTCTTTTAGTGAGTTCTCTGAGTCGAGTAAGCCCCAATCAGGCAAGCACCATTTCGATGGCATTAGTGGTCAATGAAAGCTTGCAAGAGGCGATGGAGCAATTCAAAGAAGACTTAGATAAAACCACAGACACTGTTAAGTAAATACGAGATAATATTTGTGTGGTCGCTAAAAGCACGTAAGTCCTATACGAAGTCGCGCTAGAAACAAATGTGATTATTCCATTGACACTACCACCCGCGATCCATTCAATCAAATCACCGCTTCAGTAACTTAATAAAAAATCGCTTGCCCCTATTCTCATACCGAACGACTGAAAATATCTCTTGGTGGATGTACCATCGATGTCAAATAATGAAAACATGGAGAAAATATGGCATAAGCATGTATTTAAGAAATTTGTTTTTAAAAAATAAGCCCAATATCTCGTGTGGACACCCGATGTAAGCATGCTTAATGAAAGTGTCTCTTTAAAGTTTGAACATGGGATCAAATCGTGACAAAAATTATTGAAAAATGACAGGAGAGAACGCACGAAACAAGGAAAAGGTGTGACTCGTCCATCCAAACGTTTTACATGAACTCGGACCCGAATCAACGCAATCACCGGGAACAGGCCAGAATTATCCATTGCAGCCAGGCGGGAAGCACGTGGATAGGCCAGAAATTATACAGGTCATCCTCTTCCACCTCACCACAGGGTCCACTAACAGATAGTGAAATTGCCAAGCGGCAAGAATGATTTATGGATGAGGTAGGCGTTGAGAAGGATATCAACATACAAGAACAACACCGACGCAAGCATGATATGATAAAATCAGGCGGCAGCAGAAACTGAATTCTGGAGTAACTCCAAGTAAGCATATCTTACTGAATTTGACTCCGAGCCTGCCTGTGACTTCAACTCCAAACACAAGCGATGAGAAAGAAAATAAGATAATGGAAGAAAGCGTTCTGAAGGAGGTCATAGTGGAGTGATTTCTCGCACATATAACCATCAACAGCTCTACAAACTCATGTGCAGGTTAGAAACGTTTGTGAAATCGGTTCGTGATTGCAACAATGCACCAAAAGTCAACAATGATGTCGCATATATTTGCCAGTGGTTCCTTGTCGACGTTTACCGCATTAATGTACGAAGGAACTGAAGATATCAGTAACGTATATAACGAAAGCGAGTGCACCGATTATGCGTTCTGATGCAATTGACACATTTCGCTTGCTACACGAAAACATTACCGCTATGCAGAGTGTCGCTGAAAATACGCAAACACAAGCCCACACTCTGACTTACCATCTCGATCGGATCTTAGCAATATGTTTGTATCACAAAGAAGTCGCTGTGATATATTTTCGTTGCCTCGAGGATATTTCCTAGATTTCTCAGAGCTGAGAATTATGTGCTTCGAATTAATTCTTCGTTCATGTCATGACGCCACCAGTTACAATATTGCATCACACATTGTCAGGATTACCATGGCAATTGGGTTGATCTAATCTGTGACGCCCACAGCGGTAGTTACTATTCAGGTTCGTGAAATATCGTGTCTTAGATTTACATATCGTTCGGGTTACACCCAAATGTGTTCCCGGGTGACCTATTGTCGATTATTTCAAGGGCGCCCGTGTATCTTTCATGTAAAAATTACCAACTAAAAACAAGCATCCACAAAACTTATGAACAACGTCTAGGCGAGCTGACACAAGCCAAACTTAATTCGATGATTGAAAATCTGGCACTTGTTAGCGGATTTAAAAAGCTTATCTTTGTTTAAAGGTATTAGACGAAATCGATATTGTTTTAAGTTTGGCGATGGTTCTGATTAAAAGTTTATCTAATCATGCGTTATAGATTTAAGCTTGTATTGCGTCGTTACGTCTGAGATTAGCTTTATCATTTGTATCGACCTAAGGTCCCATATGAACGTCGACGAATAGATATATTAGCCCACAACTTGTATAGGCTTTGCCCCGTCTGATACCTATTTTGGAAATAGAAACCTAATAAAGGACACCTATAATGATTACACCGAAGGTACACAGATTGGAGTTGTCAACAAAGACATTATGGCGTTGTTCAACAGTTCACTATATCTCATCGATGGAAAGGAATCAAAGCAAATTCGAGCACCGTTCACATTGCCATGGCAATTCTCGCGCCCGATACACTGGAGATTACGAGGGATCATATGACCCTTCCAATCTAGTCGAGACGATGGAGTGGACTTAAAATAATGCGGGCATCTCAAGCACTGATAAGGCACCCTTAGGTCAACCAACTCAAATTACATCTTTTGTTTCTGCGACGTTGTGGACTGCTTTGTGGAGCCCGTGTGATGTTTTAATGTGTGATTCCTCTCAAACGCATATTTGGAATTTTATGAGATGTCAAATAATTAATCGTGATAAATGGAATAGATAGTAATAATGATGGAAAATGGTGTGATGTCGGTACCGCTGCTGGAAAAAAATTGTTTTCTCAAAATTAATATTATCCATGCCAATGATGATTCCAAAATTTACCACAGACGTGCGTTTGCTGTCGTTTTTGGACTCTGGAGGCACATCTGTTATCGTTACTTGAGCCCACCACATGCTAGATACTATCGGGTGAGTGACAGATAGATCACTAGTGTAATGTTATCTGACACATTAGTCTAATGCTTTTCTGTTGTTAAGTGGTCATCAGAAAGGAATTTTTCTCGATTGGGGACCCAATCATATCGCACGTGCATATCAACAAGCTGTGGTTGTACATGGGACGACAGCAAGATATCGACACAAGTCTGAACATTTCCCAGCAAGTCATCACTAAGTAGTACCGGTTCTTTAACTTTATTTTGAAACGCCTGGACTTATTAGAGCAGTCCGTGATCGACTTGCACTTTATTGTATGTGTAACCCAACACTCCGTCCCTATTATAGAAACAATGCCGTACTGTTGCTGGAGTGATCAAGTGTTCAGATGAGTGGTTTTTTTTCACTCGTATGTAGAAATCCATAGAATCTCTTGAAAACTCAATGCTTTTAACGGTCTCATAATTCGTTCTGAAAAGTTTCAAATCAAATGTTAGACCACAGTAAACTTATTATAGTGACCCAAAGTCAATTCAGAAATAGCAAAGCCACATATCAGACTTTTCTAGAACAAGTTATCCTGGAACTTCCTACGGATGTTTACGCCGACACAGGTGTAACAGATCAAGCAGCCAAACGTGGACTCCATATGATAACTCTTGAGTTGTACGTGACCTGGATCTTCGCAAAGGATCACGAAATATTTTCATTCATTGTGACGATTCTAGCGCTGTTGGCGACGACACCACCTTCGGTTGTATAATTGGTTAAGTTAGGGGAATCGTAACCGCATCTGTGATGGTTCTGAAATATGCGGTTGCAGGCCGCATAGCTCCTACAAAGAAATAAAAGGTCTTCGACTTCAACGACGGACTCGACTGTGGTCTTGCTGTTGACTACCGTAAGTGCTTCCGTTGACTAATTTCAAGTCGATAAAACATTTCCAAGGAGTCTTCATGGAGACGAACTTGCTTTGATGCTTCCCAGCATGCAGAATGTCGGAATCATGAACCAGGATTCGCCAACAGAACTTGAAATTCATTAGGAAGCATACGTAGTAACTCCTCGACACCTAATGCATTTTTGTTTTTAGCTGTCTTTGGTATTTGTATTTACAGACCGCTAACTTTGTACTCATGGCGATCTCGACGCGAATCTGTTTGAACGATGATAGGGCTGGAGTCGAATAAGAAGACTTTTGTGTTGGGTCAGTTGGGAAACGTGCAACATCGTTGGAGATTTTCTTCCACTCCTCGCCGAACATCTGCGGTAAAACGGCATTAAAAATTTCTCGTATACTATCAAATACAATCTATGCAAGTGTCAAATAGAAACCAACAGTTGCAATCACCTTGATGTACCAATATTACCTGAAGAAAGCTTGAAATCATCACATTAGGACGAGAAACCACACAGTCGCTGACTATGTTAGGCGTAACAGAATGCAGCTATTTTTTTCCACAACGATGAACTGGAATTCCATGACTAACCATGAGTTATACCAAAAATGACTTGACCGGCGGTAGGAAAACCCATACTGGTATTCACCAAAGACCCACTTGTCTGCATAAAAGCTCTTGCGGAAAAATGAGAACAATCGTTAAAGGAGCAAAGCATGGGAAGAAACCCTAAGGGTTGGAGTGAGTGGTGGGTGGTAGTATTTGCGACTACAGCAACTATTACAAATACACCCGTCGGAATGATTATAGGAGCCATATCAACATCAGCTGCTTGAAGCACCAAGGGCGATCGCGGATTAGTTGTAACCGTTGGTTCTGGACAAAGATACCATGTAGGTTTTCTAGCACGAGGTATTTATATTTCGGTTACTACTTACTAACACCGCTCTAGCAGACCAGTGATTTTCGCTCACCGGTGTTTACAAGCAATGCATCCACGTCTGCTGTGGGGGTAAAAGGGATAAAGGTGGAGGATGGAAGGGTGTGAACCTTTATTAGTAACCAAGTTCTCAAAACTCCTAGTTGACCACTAAGATATCTATGTGTTGTCATCTTATAATCTTGGCTGAGGATATCAAGGTACCACAGAGAGGGAAGTTATCACTCTACCATGGATGCCAAATGTTGGAAGTGAGAGGCTGTCTGCAAATTCGTTATCAGAACCTGTATCACTAATTTGGCCTGAAACTAAAAAAACCCTTCGCTGGAGCTGTTATGAAAGATAAAGGCGGAACGGTGCCAATATGGCTGCTGAATCGGGCTTAAGATGTAGTAAATTTGCAAGTTGGTGTTTGATGGGCTCATTCCAGTGCAGCATTATCGACGCAAAATATGGAGTATTTCTCAAAGTATTCGAATGGCATTCTCTTTGCACATTTGTGTGAATTATTAGAGAAACGATCAAGCAACAATCTGACACTGAAACTGCTGTTCAGAGTATCCATTCGTGGTAATTTTACATATCATTTTCCAATGGTGATGATGACTTGTGTAGAACATGTTTGATCAAATACTTTCAAGACAAGGAATGCAGCACTGATCACAGTCACTCCAAAGACATAGCAGTTACATCTCTGGCAGATAATAGGCACATAGGTCGATCATTTGTGGAAGAAGAGAGTGATCCAATCATTAGTTAGCCCTTGGGCTGCTCCTGTAGTATATATAACCAAGGAAGATGGGGATAAGCTATTTTGCGTGGAATATAGAGCTGCGAGTTTACTTACGGAGAAAGATGCATACCTTTTTCCTAAAATCGAATTATAGTTTTGATTGGCTGTGTTGCATGAGCTAGTATCTGATGTTGCGATACTTGTAGGTGGAACATCTAGCAAATTGACCTACCAAAGACAACGTTCGTTAAATGTTTTCATATCTTAAAAACGGCAGCCATCTTGGACGACAAATCAGCATCCAATGAACCAACCTGAAATGATGAAATGCCAGAAACGATCATTGTCAATGATTAGGATACTTCATCAGGCGGTTCTTTACAAGATATTTTAAATAACAAATGTGAACCGACTCCAAGCGATGAAACTTGTCGTATGGACACTTTTAGAGAGAAACACGTACACAAGCTTGCGTCGGAAAATTGTCCAATGCGACCAAAGCAGACGAACATCCTATGACGAGATCAACCAGACGAAAGTTCTATGGTGAGAAAAAGACAAAGTCATGGGGGGGGCATATGAATGTCATTTGGCGCGAAAAAAAAATAGCCCAACGACATGCGCGGGAACTAAGAGAATGACCAAAAAAGGCTGAAAAAGGCTGAAAAAGGCATCAGACTGTCCTAAAGTGGAAAAAGCAGCGAACGTTCTCTTTTTTATAGAGTGATATAAACAGACCGTTGTCTGCGTCGTTACAGTTTACCCTGTGAGTCGCTTTATTACACATTATTGATTTTTTTCCAGAGCGATATTTACCAATCGTTGTAGTTTTTGTTGCAATGCAATAAGTGACCCTCTTTTACCATATCACCTGGATAATTATTTTTAGAGCGACACTCACAGGGCGTTGTTTAAAAACATCCAGTGACCTGATATATTTTTATACAATATTTATACAGTCTTTGTAGTGAAATAAATATGTAATGTTGTCGGTCTTGTTCCAATTCATTCAGCGACCTGCTTTATTATACCTATTGATAGGTTATTGGTGGAGCCGAATGCAGAGATCATTACAGTTTCTTGGTCAATGCACCCAATGCACCACGCTATTATGTCTGACTGAATGAATTTTCAGAAGTGTGATAGATACTTATTGTTGTCAGGTTTGTTTCAATGTATACAATGACCTTTATTACACCATATTCTAAAATCCCACGCTGTCTGTAAAACGATAGTTGGTTCTGGTCCAATACATAAATTGGAACCTTTTATTACACAGAATTGATACATTTTTGTAGAGATATATGTACTTATCGTGCACGTCTTAGTAACAGTATACGCATTTTCCCATTTTTAAGACTGCATTATTAATTTATTTTTTCAGTGATGATGCTTTCGACTCGTCAAAATACAATCGTTAGAATTTTACTTATTACAGATTTGCTATATTTTAAAATACTTCTAATTCCCAAATCGATTACAATTACAGTATCTAAACTTAAACAGCGAAAGTCAAGTTAAAAAAAAATAAAGAATGTCTGCGTGTTGTTGGATATTAGCAATTTCAAGAAATAAAATTGTTTTAAAAACAGAATTTCAACTTTGATCAGCTGATTCGGGAGGAGAAAAATATAGTTGTACAGAGAGAGAGAGAGAGAGAGAGAGAGAGAGAGA
>QKMX01261673.1:2042-16581 GCA_003401595.1 Venustaconcha ellipsiformis | reverse complement strand
AAGAACCCTGGAAAACCCCCGGGAAGAACCACTGTCCCATGAGAAACAAAATTGATGATATGTCATCATTACTTTGTGATACTTCATTAAACCAACAAATTATGCCTTCATAACAGTTTAAAATTAAAACAGCTTTTGTTAACTTGTATGCATTTATTTCTGCATTTACATAATTGTACATTTACACTTCAAATAAAAAATTGAAGCTGCAAAATCTCTCCTTTTTCCCTAATCAAGAGATACTTCTTATTCTGTTAAACTATGACATGTACTAAAGTTTCTTAATATATTGCTGTCTTGGAGAAAATCTTGATGACCAGAGTGTGGAATGGTTTCCTGTCATTTTGCAATTATGATAAGATTACCTAAAATACTGCTTTTGATGTATTTTTTATATTTATTCAGAGGGAACAGTACAATTAGCAATAATAAGGAGGAAATCCAGACACACAGGAAATTTGCTGAGTAGTAACTCTTTCTATTTCACTTTAAAGTGCCCTGGAGGAAAAGTTGTCAAAATTTCAGTTGCAGAATTATTGTATTAAATTGCTAAGTGTCTGGCAGATTAATTTTATCAGGCAGTTAATCTGCCCTCACACTAATTTGCCCAGCAGCTTGTGTCCTTTACTCATCAAAGGAGTCTCAATGGTCAGCTTGGCAAGTGCTTAGAATTTCACCTTTGTATAGAGTAGTTAATTAGTGGAGTAGCCACTGCTCTGGGAGACATAATTACTCAATTCCTGGTTCAGCCAGGCATGAAGAAAGGTTTATAAAGGGATGTGTTACCAGACTAGTTGCTAATCTATCACTGGGAAAGGAACTGTTCAGACTAAACTTTCTGCATGTACACAGTTGGATACATCAAAACAGTGTAGGACTGGAGGAATACCTTGCCTTTGCATCTTACTTTAAGCTATTTACATTTTAAGGGAATATACTGGAAGATCATCACTTCATAATGATTTAAGGTAAATAATTTGTTTTTGTGCCTGTTTTTCTAGAAATTGTAGAAATTATGAGGGAATGCAGTCTATATCAGAAATATTGCCCCAATATGTTAATGATTTTTATCTTTCATGCATGTCTTTTATTTTATTTATCTTTTACAGGATTTTTGCCATTTAAGTTGTACTATATCAAATTTATTGGGAGAGGTTTATCTTTCTAAAGTTTTATTTTATTAAATTTATGTTTACATTTTGTAGAACTTACTTTTATTTGGCACCATATAGTGAGTCAGGTTATGTGATATATGGGTGTGAAAATTTACTGAGGCATTTTTGTATACTGAGCTGCTATAGTCACCTTTGAAAGAAATACATGTAGATGTATCAAGGTTTTTTGCAGAGCTGAACAGATTTTTTATTATTACAACTTTGGCTATGCATTAGCTTGCAAGATAATAATTTTAAAACAGAAACAAAAATTGTACCAAATATAGTTTTGTATAAGTTGGATGCATATACCAGTTCTTGCTATTACATCATGTACTGGCAGATTTGGTTCCATGCAGGTTGTTAGGCATAATCAATAGAACAAATGACATAGACCCAGATGTGCCAGCACATTATGTGATGGTAGATTTAGGTCTGTTTTGTCTAAAGTTTGACCCAACTTTGAAGAGAATATATACTGTATATGTACAGAATTCTAACTATTAATGTTGCAGTCTCTTGATTATGAATCTTAAAAATGCACTCAAGGGAGTACAGTATGCTCAAATTGGGTGTCCATTATAAATTATACAAAATGAAAGCTAAAGGAGCATTCAGCATTATTGTCATAGGTCAGTTGATAATACCAGACTTTGCAAGAGCTAGCTCTAATTAGGCTGTCACTAAACTCAGCTCAGTTTAAATAATAGACAAGAGAAAAGCTTTGTCTAGATTAACAGATAAAAGGTAAACCATGAAAAAACCAGTATTTATTGTAAACCATAAACCACAATAACCAGATGGGATCACCTATGGGTGTTACATATATCATGCTGATCCTACCATATGTATCTGTCAGAGAGTTTCATTAGTACTACTGTTCTTTAATCATTGGTCATAAAATACATTTACTGGTTCTTTGCATTTTTATTTTAAAATTTAAATGTGTACATATGAAATACAATATTTGTTTTTTACATATTACATTTTGAGTCATATTCTAGTAGTTGTGTAGGTAAATGAATTATTAATTATTTATGAATAGGTATATGGTATATTTATTGTTCATTAATTGTGTAGGAGTTTGGACTAAGGTACTAATATTAGTACTAAATTCATCACAGCCTCTGACTGCTGTTAGGTCTTTTGCCATTGCTATGGTCAGGTCAATCTGATATCTTGTATGTCTCTCTTGAACATCTTTGGCTGCTTCTCAGGGCTGTGTATTAGCTATATGATGGTCATGATTTTGTTTTACTTAGTAACTATTGAAAGACCTTGTAGATTGAAATTGAATTTGTGACTTCATATCAGAGTCATGGGTCAGATTTTTGTTTTGTAACAATATTTCAGGGAATTATGACCCTTGTGTGACCTGAAAATTTATTGTTTCATGATACAAAATTTGTTTATGCGCAAAAACTTTAAAAGACTTGCTAAATTTGACATGCAACTTCATATCAAGAATACTTATTTTCCTATCTTTTTTCCTTCAAAATTTTAGTTAGTCCCTTGTTTGACTGGTAACTTGCCCTTGCCTATTGATTCAAGTTTTCTGCAATTTTTAACTCTGGTATCTGTTTATGGTTACATTTCAAGTTAATTGACAAATTTTTATAATCTGCATTTGTAGCTATCATTGATACAGTAATAGTACTACCAAGGACATTTTTGTTTGGTTTACAGTTAAATTAATATTTGTCTTTTTATCTTATTCCAGGCAAGATGTAAAATAATTCTGTACACTTTCCACAAACATCCAGTCAGTTAAAGAAGGTTTTAATATCCCTAATGTTAAAATGTCGATGGAGCAGGACTGGTGGAAAAACAGGATGGCAGAGGATATATATGCCACACTACGCACAAAAGAACAGAGTCTCATGAAGTACCATGGCCACTCACAGCAGCTATGGATGCGACAAGCCCTGGTAGACTGGTTATGTGTGCTGACAAAACGGATGAATATATGTGCAACAGCACACCACCTGGCTGTATACCTGTTGGATTACTTTCTGGATGGGCTGGTGATGGACCATAGCGACATGTACCTGCTAGCTATCACTTGCTTTATGTTAGCAGGTACTGCAAATCTTGTGTTTTTTTAGTCACTCAAATTTAAATTAATTAATTACGTAAATAATATTTTTTTTAGACAATTAGGAATCAGGCAGGCGCCAATTATTTTGTAAAAACTTATAACTCTTGAGGATTCATTTTCCTTGCTTAATGAAAGCTTATTACTCATGAAAATTATAGTTTACATTTTACTCAAGGATTCATGTGCAAAATCTCAAGCCCTGTGAGCGTGTCACATACACAAAATGTGAAACCAGATGTGTTGAGAGAATATCTTCTGAATTATAGGATACCTTCATTATTCTCGGATTCATTGATTTTCCAGAAACTATATAAATAGTGATAATATTGAACAGATTCATTTATACTTTCTTACAAATCAAGTGAAACAACAGACAACAAATATCCTGATCTGCAACAGCACAATGCGCCTTTTGATCAGGGTCTATGTTGTTTATTGTACTGATTATTCATAACAAATCAGCAAGTGCATTATGGGATTGCAGATCTGGGTCTGTAAAGTAGATAAGGTACTTAAAATTTCTGGCTATCAGTTATGTTTTTGAAAACTGACGAAAAAGCTCATGTTGGAACATATACTTAGCAATGTTGTACCCATACTTAAAAACACCAAATTAAATAATTAACTATCAGATCATGACACTGCTTTACCCTACTTATAGTGTAGATCAGCAAAAGGTATTGCTAATGGGTAGCAATAACAAGAATTGGTGTGTTACACAACTCATGACTCCACAGTTCCTTAACAAAGCAAGACATGAGCATGTAAATAAATAAAATTCCAGGACCATTCTTACTCCATGGATACTTTTCATACCTAAGAGAATCCTTGCCACATTTGAAGTTTTAGTATCAAGATTGTAGCAAGCATGTTGAAAATATTTATCTTCTGATTTTCAAGATAAGTTAATAAGTACAGATGAAAATCATTTCTACATTCTTTTGTCATAGACTGTCTACATGACATAAAACAATCTTTGCATTAAAATATGCTGCAATTAGAAGTTGCATATATTATTATTATACAGACCATGGTAAAAGTTAGGGATAAATCTCTAGCAGTTGTTGAGACTTGTTGGACCAAAATCAGTGTGTTATTTGAATGTTGTTTCAAATAAATTTAAGCAAAATGATAATTTACCCTGGTTCATGAACTTGCCCGGAGTTTACAAAAATTAAAGTAATTGTATCATTTAGTCCCTAATAATATTTCCAGTCTGTGTGAAACAAGATTTCTGGTATGCAGGTTTCTGAGTTATGGTTTGTGTGAGATACAAAATGTCCTGTATAAATATTTTTTATCTGTGTGAGACACAAATTGTTACATATAAACATTTGTGATCTATGGGAAAAACAAAATGCCTCATATTTCTAATCTGTGTGAGAAAAAAAGACGCTTAGTGTACATATATTTGATTTGTGAAATAACGAAGATGCCTAATATACATATTTCTGATCTGTTTTTCAGTGAAATTTGAGGAGCACACTGGAAAGTTGCCAAGATTCAACACACTAATCCAGCTTCTTCCCCAGTCAGCCAGATGTATTCCCCCTGTGTCAAGCGTCAATCCCTCCCTTCCCAGCTACACACTCCAACAGTACCTTAACATAGAGCTTACAGTTCTCCAGTATTTTGACTGGGAGCTGGCAGTCCCTGTTGCGCCACACTTTGTTCCCTACTTTCTTCAGGTGTCTGTTGACGGTGATGATTTGATGAATGGACTTCCTATCATTTCCATGCCAGCGGTGAAAAGCTATGTAGAAACGTATACACTGTATTTTCAAGAAGCTTGTTTACGAGGTAATTATAAACAGAAAGTTTAGTTCAATAAGATCATTCTGAGTAAGAATATGTTGACATTATTACAGTATACTATGAATTAATTTTATTTAGTATAAGTGTTCATGAATTAAAAGCATCACTTTTAGTTGGCACTTAAATTGTGGATTGTGAAATTGTCCTATTCTCATAGAAGACCCATTTTTAATTGCATCTTTAATTTCGTGTTTTATTACAACTAAAACCATGAAAATTGAAATTCACAGTTGCTTAGTAACATGCCTATTTCAGATGGAAGCTGTATGGTCTCTGTGTTATATCACTTTTCTCCTGGGCCATGACTTCATGTGTCAGTGTGGCATATATTTATCATTTAATTGATCCCTACATGCGGCTACTTCATTTATGAATCTCTATAAGAGAGGAGTCCCACAAGATGGGAATCATTTGTATTTTCAAGTACACATATCTGTGCAATGTAAGATATGATTATATAGCTATAAATATGTTTCAGCTTCCATATATACTTGCTTATAAGTTGAGTCAGACTGCAAACAACAAAGATCTTGATCTGCCATAGCATAATACACCTGTGCATCATGGTCTGGGTTATTTGTTCTTCCAATTACTCCTATTAAACTGTACAGACCCAGATTTGCTCTGTCACATTATGCGATGTCAGATCAGAGTATGTGCAGTTTGCAATTGGACTCAATGTACAAGCAAGCATATACAGTATTATTTTTTCCATACACTAAAATATAGTAAAATGCCTGCACTGAACCGAAACATTGATATGTAAGTGCACGGATATAGTCTGAGTATCATTTTTCTTGCATTATTTAAACCCCAAAATTGAGAAATTACCTTAATTCTACATTAGTATTTATAATACCTTTTTTCTTATAGATCCTTGCTTTCGTCACTTTGGACCCTCATTGCTGGCTGCATCTTGTGTGGCATCATCTCGGATGTGCCTTCACCTAACACCAATCTGGCCCAAACAGCTGGAGCTGATGACTGATTACTATCTAGAAGAGTTATTGCCATGTGTTCACCAGCTTCTTAAGTAAGTCAACTCACTATTCAATATTAAGGACATTACCCACTTCTGAAATAGGACAGCTTAATATTATTAAGGACATTTGGATTGAATCATGTTTTATCTTGACTACAAAAGTAGGTGAAACAAAGATTTGACATTTCCAACACCATTGATAGAAAGATTTGATCCATTTCTTTAAAACTGTTACACATTTAGTTATATTATTATTACAATAAATTGTGTTGTAGTAGACAATTTCATATAAATTACCCATACTTTTCAAGGACATCATTTAAGAAATTAACCCATTTCCTTAACTTTTTCATATAGTAAATTTGCATGCAAAAAGCCACATTTTTGGGGTTTGGTGGTGGACCTAGAATGTCTATTATAGATATATTACCTATACCTAATTACATTTAGGACTAGTGTAGCTAGTATATAGGAAGTTTATTTTTAAGTCTCGATCATAGAGGGTATCTACATAGAGAGTATCAGAGTTTGTTTTCATGTCATAGATAGAGGATATAAAAGTGAAACTTACAATATAGTCTATGTCAGAAGATGTATGAGTGTGCCATATTTTAAAATTCAGCAAGTTTCATAAATTTGATTTCATTTTAGAGTCATTTTATCAATATTAGGGACTTTGCATTAATTGGTGTCATTGCTCTACTTTGTCTTACAGTTGTGAATAATGTTACAAGATGTTATAATGCTAATAAAAATGAGCTTCATGTGATAAATTAGTTTCTAAGTCTTTACTATAGTTCAAACCATGGACATTCCAATCAGATGTACCTCAACAAAATTCAACAAGAGACCCACATCTTGTTCCCACGTAACTTTAACTTTTTTGTGCTTTTAAAATTACTATAAACTCAAAATATAACAATACCTGCAGATTAAGTCACTGTGTGCATATGTTTTATAGATAAATTGTAAAGTGTGATATATACCTTTTACTTTATAGTATTTTAATGTGAATGGATTTGTATAGTACACCTCTCCTTCAGACCCTTGCCAAAAATGAAACCATTCACAAAATAATCCTATTCTGCCTTTTTCTTTATTCACTAAATTTAACCTTTGAAATTATACCACTTCTCCTTTCAGACCATTTTTCTATGGTCCAAACTGGGGTCACAAAGTAGTCAATAAATGTCTGTGGCAGGTTTATCAACATCAGTTAAAATGGACAAACATTATAACTTAAATGTAGTTGACAGAATTAAGTACTTACATACACAAATGTATGAAATATTTTTCCTCAATTAAATATGGATTTAATGTAAGCAATTTGTTTTGTAACATGTCATGAACATGGTTCGACAAGATCATCCTTTTCAGATTGTCTTGCAATTTTGAAACAAATATCCATTGCTAAGCAAAAATATTAAGGCAATATGTGAATTTGTTTTCCAAAATATTTCTTTTAGACAGAAATTATTCATCAGATCAGATATACTTGGTGATCTAAGACAATGATCTGATAATGATATCTTTCGGCATTGTGTCATAAAAGATGTGGGTTTGTCAGGCACAGTGAGTTATGTTTAATTTTTCAGAAGCTGAAACCATTCAAAAATATTACTGCAAAATATTTTTAAAATCTGGATGTGAGAAATAGGTAAAATGTTGTAAAAACTTCTCATCCAGGCCAAAGTCCCATTGAATCTTATGTAAAAACATTTTATTCAGGCTAAAATCTCATTAAATCCTAGATAAAAACATGTTTGAGATTAACAAGACATTAATGCCCCAAGGGACAAAACTAGTTAAATGTACCCTTACCCCCACTTCTCTTTATTTTCTTTAGTTGAACATGGTTACTTTGATCCAATCTTGAACTTGCTTCAGTATGAACAATTTCTGGATGTTAATAATGTCAGTTGTCTTCAGTTTTAATTTGGAAAGTTATTTACATGTACTTTTGATACAGAATAGAGCATGTTTTAACAGAATTATATTAAAAATTTATTTCAGATTTCTCAGATTACATCAACAGTTCTGTAATGGGACCTTGCCACTAGCAGCCATGTCATATTACAAGATGCCAAGTGGTTACCTCCCTTATCCACAGTTTCAGTACCGCTACTTCCCCAATGATGAGGAAAATGCAGTTGGCTCGGCATCACAGATAGATAATGATAGCCCTATGCTGCACAGTGATGGACCTAAAATTAATCCTTCGCATCAAGGATCTTGACATCAGAATGCAGTCCATTCATAAGGAAAAGTCAGTTTTCCAGTCACCAATTGTCAGTATGTGCAAATAATGAGATGTTGACTCTCACATGTAATCTGTAAAAACATGTTTCATAAAGTTAGGACAAGTGAAAATTCCTATTTTCAGGATTTTAGCTCACCTGGCTGAAATCCAAGTATGTATATGGTATGACCCATAGTCCATTGTGTAATGTGCATGGTTTGTCTGGCATTTGTCAACAATTGCTATTCTCGTCTTCAGAAGAAAAAACATTTGACCAATTTCAACCAATGGCACAGATTTGTACAAATAAACTGACCTGCCATTAAATATAACCATCATTACTCAAAATATGGAAACCTTTAAATGGCATCTTGAAAACTACTGATCAAATTTGATTGAAGGTGTTCTGGCGCGAAGACCTTTCAGATTTGATATGTAATCAAATATTACCACTACTGTACAATTAATACTTTCAGCTTCTTTTAAAAAATAATAATTTTATTAATAAAAAATAATAATATCAGTCAAATTTGGTACAGAGTATTCTAGTAGAAGGGCTTTTAAAGTTTTTATAAATTCCTTTAAAAATGGCCACCATTACTAAAAGCAGAAACATCTTTAACCAATCTTTTCTTAAATACAGCTGAACAGAAATTAATCAAATTTTATATCATTTTAAAACTGCTGAACAGAAATTAATCAAATTTACATCATTTTGACATGAAAACCTTTCAAATTTGTTAGGATAATACTGATCTGCCATTAGGTATAACAAGCATTACTCAAATCTGAAAAAATCTTTGATTTATCTGAAACCACTGAATACAATTTCACCAAGGTTGATGGAAACATCCTTCCTGGCATGCAGATTTTTACATTTGTACAAATCATGTGATCCACCATCAAATATGGCCACTGTTATCACAAATAGGAAATTAACTATTAAACAACCCCTGCATAGAATTTAAACAAACTTGTCAGAAAGCAAGACCTTTGAAGTTCATACAGATGATGCACTTTGCTTTTAGTAAATATAGAATAATGCTTGAAACAATTCCTAAGAAGTGCCAAGCATAATTTAATCAAGTTTGACAGAAAGCACTCTGGTATTAAGGCCTTTCATATTTATGCAAATGATATTGAATCACCATTAAATATGGCCACAATTGCTAAAACTGAAAAGCCTTCAAATGTTTACTTTTCAATAACCACTCAAGCATTCTGGCATGAAGGGCTTATAAGTTGGTACAAATGCTGTCAATCTGTCATCCAATATGGCTGCTGTTACTAAAGCAACAAAAACCATGAATGAATTCTTACAAATAACAGAATTTTACCAACTTTGACTGAAGGTGGCCTCGCTTTTTAATGCCTTTCAGATTTATATAAATTATGCCACTTTATCATCAGAAGTGACTGCCATCACCTAAAATAGACAAATATTTATCTAACCTTTATCAATTAAAAAAACCAAAAGAATTTAACCCCATTTGACAAAGCATCATTTTGCACAGATGTCTTTCAGAAGTGAACAAATGTGGCTGATATGCGTCCAGATATGGATGAAGAGATAAATTACAGAAGCCTTGAAAGAAACATTTTCATAACACACAATTAGAAAAGATTTCAACAGAATGTATTGTAATATCTGTTTATGGCTATTAGGTAGCCATCATGTAGTTGAGTGATCTCAAGTCCATTGGAACGTTTTTGTTGAAACTGTTTATTTTTTATACAGACTAAAAATATCATTTGTACTGGGTCATATTGTCCATTAGATAAAATGGACCTTAAAATTTGTCATAGTGTTTGGGATTACAATTTTTATCAAATTTTTAAGGTTTGATAGTTTGTCTTGACATATGTATTAACAGTTCTTCTCTTTTAGTTCTGATTATAATAGTACATTCATAATTGGATTTAGCAGTTATTCCTCAGTATTTGTAGTTTTGTACATATGTAAGGGAGTTCACTCTCCATTCAGTATTGGTGTTCTATTATATTTTTGTCAAGCAAATTTACTTGTTCCTTCACTCAAAACTTGGTTTATTGGTGCAATATGTTAAATAATATAATTACTAGTTTGACAATGTTTCATTTGTCTTCCAATTGCTATTCATTCTGCAAATTGGTGTTTTCATAATATGTGGAAATGTTCATAGAGTTTCATATTCTGTTGGTTGACTTTTTCAAATGGTACACATAAATGATAAATTCCATTTCTGTTATACCCATGTAAAATAAAATACCAATTAGAAGGGGAGGGGTCAAAAATTGATTTTCATATTTTTTATAGTTATGTTAAACAAATAAACAAACATTCTGGTAGAATTATGTCATGGTACAAAACACTTAAACATTCTGGGAATACTTTTTGAACACCAGACAACAAAGTCAGCTACAGATCAGCCCTAATTATTATTACAAAGTCAATGAAAGGTCAACCTTAATTATCACTAAATCAACCAAAGGTCAGCCTTTATGATCACTAAATCAACCAAAGGTCAGCCTTAATGATCACTACAAAGATTTTTATCAGTATTAATGTCCCAGAAATTTCATCATTTTAAAAAAAAATGTTTTTGATAAACTTTTTTATTCAGCCATCATGCTTGTAAATGTGTATATATATTAAATAGATATCATTTTTGTGTATCACAATCTGTATGAGCTTTTTTGTAGAATGATAACTTTTGCTTTGTATAATTTCA
This sequence comes from Venustaconcha ellipsiformis, assembly GCA_003401595.1. Taxonomy (NCBI): domain Eukaryota; kingdom Metazoa; phylum Mollusca; class Bivalvia; order Unionida; family Unionidae; genus Venustaconcha; species Venustaconcha ellipsiformis. Next base: position 5,582 of record QKMX01261673.1, on the reverse strand, counting down.
TCAAACATCTTAAACAGTTGCTTTTGAGAGCACATTAAAAGGTGTATAAGTTTTGAAATATCATTGGTCAGCCCTCAGACAAGGCAGATTTTGATTTTCTGGAAGACTTAAAATTCTTAATCTGAAATGTTTTAATTTAATTTTATATTCTGTTAGCTTGCTTGTATATGTTATAGGACAGCATTCATGAGACATAATTAGCTAAAATTTCTTGTGCATTTCTTGCAGATGTAAATCTGATATTTTTGAAACATTCACACCCTCCCCTTTGTAAGAAAGTTGTGCCATTTTTAGGCACTATCTTTCTTTTTATTAGTGTTCTGCATAATGTAGTCCCTTTTTATGGTATCAAACTTTTCCAATAAGCATATAGTGCATCAACTTGGCTTTTAAAAAAATTTCAAGCTTGGATTCAACATGTTATGGAAATTACATTCATGCAAAACTATTTATTGACTTCAGAGCCAGAATGTTTGATAATATTTTGATGTGACTAAAACTGGGTTTATTCATTTTGTTTGAAAACTAAGGAAACTTTCTGGTGACTTTACATTGTCAACAATAAAAGTTTTAAACACTAATAAATTAAAAAAAAAAGAGCAGTCTTCCTCTAGTCTGCCACCGATTTAAACCTTCATGCATATGTGTAATTAAATATTTAAGAATTATCAACCAGCATAATAATTTTTATATGTAAGTGTATTTTGTGTATGTAAAGGTGTAATTTAAATGTAAGATACTGTGACTACATATAGTAAATGTATTTTTGATGTATTTATTCTAGTAATATGATAATTCAGATTATTTCATTATTGTTAATTTCATGAATAAACAAGTTTCTGCTATCATTTGTTTGAACCATTCATCAAAATGTGTACATAAACTTTCTTCATCAGATGATCCTTAATCCATTTAAACATTTATAATTCTCTGTGTCCTGTAAGTTGCTTCTCTTGCCATCAAGGGTTACCTCCCCATACCTAATATTTAGCAACACAGTATCCAGCTAGAAGAGCAAGTTCCTTCATTGAGACTGGTTAGGATGTTTTATGCCACAGGAACACACATAGGTTATTTTGTGCCAAGGCATTCAGAGTAAAGTGCCTTGCCCAAATAATCTCGATAGTAACTAATAAAGTGATAAAATTTGAGCCTGAATTCTTTCAGTCGCAAGTCTGGCACACTAACCACCATGGCTCCTTCTCAGTTGAAACAACTTAAAACTTTTTATAAATATTTATCAACCAGTAGTTATAAAATTGTGTTTATTTATTATTTTAAAAAATCTGTAGTGTTATCATTAAAAATTTATGAAGGTTTTCACATAATATAGTTTAGTTCAATAACTACTTTAGGGAAGTAATTTGTTGACATGGGTGCAAACTAAATGATGCCTATTAAGTGTTGTTCATTGTTCGTCAGTTATTTCTTGTTTGATTTCATGTCAAAAACAGTTGAATTATTACTGAGACAAATTTATGGAAAACATTGAGACACAAAAACTTTTAAAGTTTGTACAAATTATTCTGATCCACCATAATTTAAACAGAATGTGTGCCATAAGTTATCCCACCATTCCTTTTTAATTGACTAACTATTGTTGCATCTGGCATTTAGGTTGGTGTCAGCTATTTAAAAAATATAAAACTCAGGCCTCTTAAATTTGTAGACATAGTTTTCAAGGCTTCTGAAATATGTCAAGATGGATGTTATCATTCTTATGTTTGTCATGCCCATTCTGAGTTGTTTGTATATATATTGCTTCAAGTTTCATAAATTTGTAAAATGTATCACACATGGTAATTGTTGATGTTAATTTATTGGTGCCCAAAGGACATATTGAAATTAAAGTTTTTGAAAAAAAAGCCATTTTTCTATGTAAATCTTTTCTGTTTTGCTCATCACCAGTAGTTTACTTAAGAAAATTATATCTACTTTCTGATCTAGGCAGCACAGATGTGTGAAAATCATTCAGATATTACTGGGGAAAACACAAATGCTTGTTTACTTAGCTGCTTTGAAAAAAAAAATATGTATAGAGTATATATCGGCAAATACAGACATAGACAAATGCTGTTCAATTACTGTAGATTACAAGTCATTATTTTAACAAAAGAGGATTCATCTCTAATCTGGAAAAATCAAATAATTATAGCTAACTGAATCCCAAATTATTAAAAAATAATTATTTTACTTGGATTTAATGTGTTTAAATTTATACAGGGTATCTGAAGCATGGAATTTTATATTTGTGAGGCACATTTTTTTTCTGAAAAGAATGATGAGCAGGAATGCCAGAAAGATTTTAGATATAAATGTGATAACCCCAGCTCTCCTAAAATTAAAAAAAAAATCACTTGGCAATAATGGTATGCTGGTGCATACTAAGCCTGTTTTAATGCATAAAATTATATCAGTCAAATTAATGTGACCAAGATAGAAACCTCTGCCACCCAGAATCTGAGTAGAGGAGAAGACCAGCTTCATCTTTATTCTTCTGTTGATCATATCACTGTCAGGTGAACAGATTCCCAGTAACTGTGATATTGCCACATCTTTGCCTTGAGTTTTAAAGTGTGGTAAACTGATCACGTCGAGTAAAGGGGCACAAGTCTTGCTGTAACATTCTTTTTCATGGCTAAAGAGTTATTACCCTTCCATTACAACAGGCTTTTAAGTTTAAAGACGCGAGCAGTGTTGTAGATAGAATTGGATAATTTTTGTTTTCAGTTTATCTTTCGTTTCATTTCAATTCCTTGATTTTCTTTTCTTTTGTAACAAAAATGGATCTCGATACATATGTGGTGATCATTTCGAGTTCATCATTCGGCACAGTTGCGCATTTTGCAGAAAGGGGACTATGAAACTTAATTTCTGATGTACTGAATTAATTGGATACACATTTCTTACAATTTTCTTACAATTTATTAGAAAGAATGTATTTGCCTGTGATTATTATTTATTTAAATTTCCAGAAGCACATTCATTTGTAAAATGACAGCGAAAATTAAAATGCAAATCCCAGTTTATCTCTTACATTACTCAAAAGCATATACAAACTCTTTTTCGTTTTAATTAGACTGTGTTTATTTTTTATTAGTATAATATCCATTTCAAAGCCTTTGAAAATATTTCTTGAGGATGTTTTCATGATGGTTGTTTTTAGTTATTTTAGTTATGCGATCAGGAGCTATTACAAACGCAAACGATATACACGTACGTATATAAAACTGTCCTGATATTATTTTACAGGAAAAATTTTGCCATGCAAAATTGCGGAAAAATGGAAATAACCGTTATTACAATTGCTGTTGAAAAATGGTTTATACGGTTTTATGTTCTCTTGAAAAGAATCTCAGAATCTTTTCACTGATCACTACTATAGTCGTTTTAAGCTGCTCGTGTCTAACGTTATGTCGTAGACTGGTAATGGTGATATTAATGAACTGATACATAAGTGTTTTATAAGGTCATATTATGGAAACCTTATGAATTTAGATTTTAAAAATGGAGAGAGAGAGAGAGAGAGAGAGAGAGAGA
>QKMX01261569.1:916-19587 GCA_003401595.1 Venustaconcha ellipsiformis | reverse complement strand
GGCGTTAAGCCCAACAACAACAACAACAACAACAGCAACATTTCTCTCTCCCATCAGTGATTACGAGATTACTGAGCGTGCATTGGGGACAATCGTCGTCGTCGGTTTAGTCACGGACTTTATTCCCGACAGAGTTATCTCCCTAAAATACGCATATTTTACAGCCTTTAATGTCTTAAGAGACACATTAAAATATGTTTTTAGCTTGATGAAAATTCTAGCTGGGTGTGAGATCTCAGATCGCTAGACCGTGAACGGTATAGCAATCTAAATATGCACGAAAATATATTTACAGTATTTTCACATTTGGCTAATAAGTTGTCCTGTCTATAATCCTTCACGTAGTCAGTTGTAAATCGCTAGCGTTCCGCGTTCTGCGTGAGATATTGAAATCTTACTCGCGCATTATTCCTCGATCATGTCGAATTTATTATGCCTTTTCTAACATGTACTGAAGATCGGCAAATACCAAGTTCTTTTCCAGCTGCGAATACAGATTAAAATACGTTTTTCTTTATCTGTCTCTAAAGTTAATAACCCGTAGATACCCTCTAGCTCTGTTTGGCCTTTTTCAAGCTTTGGCGGCTCTGCGCAATAGCTTGAAGATTCTGTAAAGAATTATTACATGTATCGCTGTCAATTTGGTTGAAGATATAAACGTCAACGATCAAACCATTAAAACACTCATAAAAAAACCTGTGTTAGAAATAATTTTTTCCAACACTGAATCTGAGATAGGCCGTATGAATAAAAAAACAAACCAATCTTTTCATCGTCAGTTCCTAATGACAATAGCACGCGACGACTTATAATTCTTGATGAATGAATACATTCTGAGTTCTTGCTCCATTTATATAATACATATCATTTGCATAAGTTGTAATTTTATATTAATTGTAAAAAAAATTTTAACGATTGCTCGGATTGCTTTGCAATCGGATTACTTGGAAATTCTGCTCAGACAGTGTTTAGCATCTTTCATTAGACCACTATACTGACCATCTTGTTTTTAATCATAATGCAATTTCAAAGCTCTTTATTTTTTGCCACCTCACGCTATGCAAAGTTTTGTTTTTCCTTTCACACTAATTCCACTTTTTATACATAGATTTAGCCCTAAACTATCGCGTCTAACACTCTGTCGATGGTAAACACAGAAATCGGAGAAAGAATGTTTTAAACAAGGGGTTATCTCTTCAACTTTTAGTCATTTGCAACTATTTGTGCTCGTAAAGTCATTGTATATTAATATACGAAGCCTTTTAATTAAAATATATACTTGCCTTAATTATATAATATAGGAGTTTCCAAGATTATTTGCTTATCAAGCTTTAACGCTCTAGATTAGATCTTGACAGATTGCGAAATACCAAATTTGGAATTACTCAATCATATCCCTAGGACCAGGGGTGATGATGCAGCGCATGTTTTGTCAACGTTCATAATTAAACAAGATGAAATTTTCATTGATGCTACAATTAATGACAAGCGAGCAGCAACAATCATAGATTATCTAGATATCGGCGGATACGCAAGCGGATCTGTACAAAGATATTTTACCAGAATAACATTTATCGTTGCCGTCCTCGCAAACGTTGATTCTGACATAACTTGAATTATCCATGACAAACGCAACCCTGTTATTGAGCCAAAACGCAGTCAGGGCGTTGTCACGTTCGATAGAAATTCTAGACCAAGGATGCAAACTGGTATCAGTAGTAGAGACAAAATTTAGGTTCTGGATCACCAAGTCCATTGTATTGTCTAGATGTGTGACGAAGCGTCATAGAACTCTACTACAGTTATGTTGGTTCTGGTTCACCTGTGCTTGATGGGGTGGGGGGTGGTGGTTCACATGTTGACATAATAAAGTTGCTACTGACTCACTTAATGTTTGCTTCCTGATGGAAAGTCGAAAATATTTTGGTATTATATTTGGAATAATTTCAAGCGTTTTCATTTATCAGATCCCCAGTGAAATGAGTTTAATTACTAGCCGAATAATGTGACTCAGTGCAGATGGTGGATCGTGCAAAATTTTTCAAATTCGATTTTATTTTTAAGCGTACTTTTGAAAAGACGAGTCTTCACAAGCATGCGGAGAAATGTAAGCCTGTTTCTGAGAAGAGTACGACAGAATCATTTCGGATGCCCTATCATAGTCAAGGACATTATGGTAATCCACAAGTTGAAGTGTTCAGGATAGCCAAACCATTTGATGAGCGATTTGTTTCCTTTGGTAGAGAGGACTTGATAAACTCGGAAGACGTCTTGGGCGTTGTTTTTGTGTTGTTCCTGCTTGTAAAAAGAGTCTTGGATGGGTTCTCTCGAAGAATCTTGGAGGGTATAGCTGCCTGGAATGGTGTTTTTGAACGATATCGACGCCGATGACCTCTTCCGTCCAGTTAGGAGTGTATTCTTTATTAAAGGTGGATTATTTTTGGCTGATTATAACACGATTCCTACTTTGAATTTGAATCTAAAAATTAAGGCCTCTGGGACCTGTTGCTTTTATCTATGTAGGAGGCATTTTGCGGGAGCCATGTAAATACTTCGATGTCAGTTGTGATTGATGTGGTCGGCGAGGTCTGGAAGGAAATACAGTAAGTGTTATCGTTGATGAATCTTTTCCACATGTGATTTTTGAGAGTCCTGTTTAACTGTTTGATGACAGAGGCTTTGAGAAGATTATGAGTGTTGCACAGTGTACAGAGTGATGGTTTTTTTTGGTATGCCAGTCCGAGACGGTTTTATTATAACATTACGTTCATGATCTGCCCAGAGTTGATGAGATTTTAGTTCTCCTGTGATTTTACCTGTTGCTTCTACGATAAAAGTTCCTTTTTTGCTTTTAAGAGGAATGGCACAGGATTTTTTTTTGGCTGACGACGTCGATGACGGTCATGCGATAATGTAAACGATCGTTGTGGGGCTATAATATTTTATATCCACGAGATCTGCTCACCATATCTGGTCTACGTCTATGGCGATGAATCTACGTCGTGGAAAATGCTTGCACGCGGATTTATGAAATTCGTCTGCGAGATCTTTCTTATCCGCTTCCAAGCCTATACTGAGCTTATGTTTAGCGCCAATGACGAGAGCTCAGTCGACAAGTTCTCTGAAATTGTGAGCCTTGAGTTCTTTTAAGTCCCTCATCAGGACTCGATCACATACCGCTTCATCGTCAGGATGATCTCGATAACAGAGATTGTGATGCATGACAATGACATCGACACAGTTGTAGGGTTACAGATCTGACAGAGGCTGTTCGTCTTCATAAAGTTATTGATCTAAGGGATTCAATGGTCCTGTGTATTTATGTGCTGGAAACGTCTATCCTATTCGAGGTCTTGGAAATTTTCCGATGACAGCATGGACATCCATAGTTTCTCCGAGAATTTGTCGATGTCCACATCCTTTATAGTCTCCTCGCGTATAGATTTATTTCCATGTAAAGGTCTTCGCAGCTCGGATCGAGCTTGCAGTGTCGCTGCGACACATTTGGTAAAGAAGTTTAAGGAACTAATCGGTGACGATGTGTGCTTTTCTAGAGCCACACACAGGACATCTGGATTTGATCACGTTTCGATGATTTTGGGTGATGACCTCGACTGGGTAGACACTCTCCGTCTTGGCTTTACACTTGAGACACCACGAGATCATGATGACTATAGGAGTGAAAATACTGCTTCAACGGGAGAGTGTCCCTGATGACGGCCTTGGATGTAATCAATGCTATCGTCGATGTCCTGCAGTTGTCAGGAATTATACACCGCTCCTTTCTGAGTGGTATGGAGATAGCCTGTGACTTCATCAGAAGGAGGTAAATCAAACGAATCGAAATACTCGGCATCGTGGAAATGAAAATCACTGACGATGGCGACCTAATAAGTGCCTTGTCCGTCGTATTAATTTTTGAGATGCACGACACAGCTTAGTCAGTTCTGATCTGTTCAGGAAGTTGATCTTGGAAAAGAACCCTCGGAAAGTGGGAGAGGCTAAGAGATGTTCAAAACCTGATTAAGATCTTTCTTTCACGTGTCTTTTCCTCGTGTGGTGTCTGAAAGTAAATGTTTTTTGCCGATGCCAAGCAATCCTGGCAGTAAGGCTCCGGCGAGCATAGGTAAGAGAAACCATCCTTGTTTGGACAACTTCGTCACTGATAAGTTCAGGACTAGAACTTTTCGAGCTGCCCTATAGTTAGCAACATAAGAGACCTAACGTTGGGTCAATGTGAGTTGATCGGGTCCCAGGAGGGCAGAAGGTTTCAGGCGGATAAGACAGGTCCTTTGTGAGTGTCAGCCACAGAAATACTTTTTCCTGCTGTGGGGACAGCATGACATGGACTGGAGAATGCTACATGATGGGTTATATGAGATGCTATTATTTTGTCGCCTTTTTCGATTGGAGGAGGTGACGAGTTTCCAACATGTTCCGCTGCGCACGGTGTCCCTTTGAGAAGCTCCTGTGATGGCTCCCGTGGCTACAGACAGTCCTCAGGGTACCAGGACGTTAGCAAATAACTTGGGAGCCATGGTTTTGATGAAGAAATGATAGCTGTGGTAATGTAGCCTACGTCCTTGTCTCCTTTGTCATTGAGATGTCTTTTTTCTAGGCATGATGTCTATACAAGGGTATTCATTTTTTCGTTGAGGACATCCAGCATCAAGAATCAGTCTGAGGTAACCAGAGCGCAGCAGAAGTAATCTGCACCTGGTGCGACCGTCCATGAGATATCGATGTCGACAGGAGAGTCTTTGAGATGTTCAGTATGTTTGGAGATATCGAAGTGGAAGATGGGATACAGATCAACAAAATCGCCAGTGCGTACCTGTAACCACGTCCTGGTACTTCTGCATTGCTTTCATCAGCATCACGTAGGCCTGAAAATAAGTTCGGGTACCGACAGTGAAATTACACTCGAGTTCTCGCTCGGAATACTTTTTGGAGTTTATGCGGATGTCAATGCGAGACAGACATTGATTCTTAAAGATGTGCTTGTCTGAATTTGATCTGCACGCTAGTGACCATCTGAAACGCCACAAAGTCGTGTCTTACAAGCTCGTTGCCTGAATTGGTGGGCACTCTCTACGAGGTGGTAATTTGAGCCGCCGTGAACTGCTTCATGTAGATGTGGTGTTGTTCGAAGTACAGTTCCTTGGTGAATCAAGTCAGCGTCGATGCGAGTTCGATCATGTGCGCGGTAGATGGTGTGATTTCGGGCATCCACAGCGATAACCAAGTCATGGTGAATTGCCCATCCGCTGACGATGATACTCTCTGCTTATATTGATCGGACGAGTCTCTTTTCAGGACCAGCGTATGTATAAAACCTCTAGGGATGGTATACTATCCGTCAGAGCACGTCGAGCAGAATCCCATTTTATAGTCTGTAGTATTCAGCTGTTTTAAGAGGGAGAGAAGAGCACGTACCACCATGGTTCACCTTTCCGCTTTGAAACTCATACCAGCAAAAGTGTATCGGTTCCTGCAGCATCGGTTGAGTAAACGATTGCATTACCGTCTTCTGTATCTTTTTGCATAGCGGCATTAGTTGGAACGGCACCTGTACGAAATTCGTTGCCCAGCGTTCTTCCAGCGTTGGTATCTCTGGATTAGCACATGTTTGTGGCGCATCATCGCACGTAGACATCGCCATACATGATCAAGTACAGCATGGTGCTCGCTTGAGTTAAGTAGCCATTTGTTTGATTGTTCATTTGATATTGACAATCTATTATTTTGGGGGAGTGATTTGTGCGTTGTCGGGAGGGTCTCCGCCTACTTAACGTTGTACTTTCCCGTGGACTTCCAGAAAATATTTATTGGGAAGGTGGTACACATCGTCACGCGTATTGAGTTTTCAAAGGCTGCTGATGTTGAGATTGGTGATGTTGCTATCCTGATACTCCACGTATTCGTACTCGTTGGTGGGGTCATCCAGAGAAGAGGCTGGTGGTGTTACTTTTCTGTCCGGATAGTAAATTAAAGGATTGGGACGAAGTTGCAGGAGAGAATCTGGAAGGACTTTGATCGAGGTGGAATAAATGTCGTTGGAGGAATAACCTACGGAAGCCAAAGACCCCTGGAGCAGTTGATGTGGAGATTGTTGACTTTGGTGATATTGACGGGTAGGTCTCCTTCGTACACTCCGTTTCAGTCAGAGAAAAGCCCGTTTTAAGACACGTGGGGAGGGATTCAACTGAGTTGTCAAATCGCATGAGATAATTTTCAGCGAGAGTCTCAGCACAGAGTAATTAGCTTCGATGTTGACGTTGGCGGAGACGTCTCCGTTGGCGGTCATCAGTCTTGATATTTCTGAGGAGATGTCAGTGATGTTGTATCCTCCGGGAGAGATCATGATCATTTATCTCTGAAATGCGATGACGTATGATGGTGACGTTGACGAAACTGTTCCATATTTCGCCCGAGATGAGGGCATTTTCTTACGACAATTCTTGGTCCAGTTCCCAGGGGGGATTTTACCTAATCGGGGCGTGATTGACATGAAGTCGAATAAGAGCGTGGTATCGTCCAATCGTGTTTCTTAGGTCCTCGTACAAAATGCGATACTGATCGGAGTTATTGAGTTTTTGATGCAGCAGATGGTTGAGGATCTCGATCATCTTGTTATCGATATCCACGTTGCCAGCTTGCTAAGAAGCTATCAACAACTAGAGACACGAGACTATGTCGGCGGGTGTATGAAAGTAGAGGATGCTACCTCCACGATGGAGTCCTTGTTGTTCTGCGGAAGTGCTTTGTGTATTCTGTGAAGCTATAACTATTTGCAGGTTTACGTTTAAATTCCTCTTTTCTGGTTTATACAAGTTTGACGAGCTCCTCTGTCTATAGTGCATCCACATGTGAGCTATCTTTCAATGGAGTCTCTGCTTGCTCTTTGAGTTGAGTGGCCTCTACTCCAGAGGGCAGCTCCTTGAATCCAGAGATCAATTCTACTCGGCTTTTGCATGTCTCATCATCTTCGAAACGTCAACTTCCGGGGTGGGTGGCTTGAGCCCCTTCAGCAGTCATTGTTGTTGTTAAGTTGATTCGATGGTATCCAGGAGCTGATCTCGTTTGACATCGTAGGTGGTTTTGACTTCGTCAAGTTTGGTCAAGATGGACTTAATTCTCCCGCCACATCGCGTTAAAGGGATTGTTGACCCACTTTGTCCTCGAGGACGCGTTGACGTAAGGCCACTATCTCTCTCGAGGATCTCCTCGTACTGACTAGGCGTGGCAACATTTTCGAACATCATCGTTATACTAATCAGGCAGGTAAAATTTGTCAAAGCCTTTTTGATAACGTTCCGGAAGAGTATCTGCGACGCGATGAAAGGTCATAAAATCGTGCTTGGAACTCAATGTCTCTGCGGATAAGCAGTCTTTGAATTGCTGAGAGAACATTCCGTGATAATGGCTTCTCGCGATGGCATCGATGTCTCGGTTATCCAGTCCTGAAAGCAGAACGAAGCATCCCGGGTGGCGTCGGATATATTTGGGGTCGTTGTAATACGACTGGATCAAATAGATGCTATTACATCGCTTGTGCCGCTACAAGGGAAATACATGAAGATCTTGATCATTTTGTCGCGGTTGAGTTTGATATCATCAAGGACGATGATTTTGTGCAGGTATGCGTGCGGTTAATCCACGGGCTGAAATTTTCTCTGTATAGGCGATGATGAAGATCACCTTTTGCACCAGAGTGTCTCTAAACTCATGCAGCGTGTAGTATTTGTCCTGATGAGGATTGAGCGTATACAGGATGACTCGATCGTACCTTATTGTTATTCAAAATCATGTTCATGAGTAGATTAGTTTTGCCTAGACCGGTTGGACCTACGATAATGTAATGGCAGTCCGACATAAAACAAATGATGTGAATGCTGGGGGTGGGAGAATGTTCCTTCGTGTCGAAATTAATGATGTTTATGGTTTATATAATTTTGTAATGTCTTACACTTCTTTTTTGGGACGCTGATTGGGTCGGAATGCTTTACCAATAATAAGGACAAAAGTCAGCCGCTTCGGAAATACCATGGAGTTTTATTTCAACATGAGCGGTCACAGTCTGACTAATCTGGAAGACGTGAGTTATTCTGCCACGGAAGCCATGTCACAGTATAGTCCCACGTGAAAAAGCTGTCACAGACCAAATTATGGAATGTGGTCTTCTCAACCTGTAAGACAACGAGGTCTCGTTGATAATCAAATGCGATAAACGGGAGGCATTACCGCCGGAAATCTGGCATTGGCGGGTACGTTGTCCGTGTGGAGTTAAGCGACGAGCGATCTAGTGATGTTCTCACCGACGTCTGGCTCCACGTCTCAGAATTCATGACGTGTGGGCATGTACGATGGACTCAGCTCGAGAGCGACCATGTCCTATGATTTTGGAACGTTTGATCATTCCATATGGATCAACAGAGACGCGAGTGGTAATTACAACCCCCATCTCTGTTTGAACGGTGAATGAATTTCGCATTAATATCTCCAGTTACTACGAACTGCTTACCGTGTGACCTATCATGTATACCATTCAGTCCATCTCGTATGGTCATCGCAGCTCCTTTGGGAGTACTAATATACCCACTGCAGGTGGCACCATGACGGGAATGATAAACATGTCAGTAAATGTCATCAAGGGTCTTCCTACGACGACACATTTTAGCGATGATACCACAGCGAGTTATGACAATGTGAAAAGTTATGCGGTCAACAAAGAAGATGTTGTGTAGAGATGGAAATCGTAAGCATTTCCACGGAATTGTAATAGTTGCTATTTGATGACTAGTATAGGGAGGAGCCGTCTTATAAGAACAAAGACCAGCACGTGCATGCAAAGTTGAATGAGGTGAGAAAGGCGAGTAATAATTTTCTCCGAGAAAGGCCTATACAAGATGAAAAGAGGACTAGGTCAAACGGTCTCATCTGCCGATGGGGCACATGCTTTAGGAGCATATTCAAGAGGCCATCGATACTGGTCGGTCTTCATATTTTTTAACGATCGAGAATCAACTCGGTTAGTCAAAACCATCGTAGACATAATCCAGAACACCATTCAGGAATCACAACCAATCCTCGTAGACGACATTGAAAAAAAAGAGGATGTCAAACGATGACCTGTTCGAAAGGAAGACGAGGCTCAAAAAAATATTAATAAGTATATCGACAAGTTGGTTTCAAGAAAACGTCTTCGTGGCAAACAAAAACACAGGGACGCTATAGGCAAACGTAAGTGCGGCTGGATTACGAGGATGTGGATGCGATTATAGCAGTGATGCTGCCCGACGAACGCATAGCTGACAATGAAATCGCTAGAGATACGACACCTGAATTTGAAGACAAGGCTACGTTAGCTCATTTTAACGTCATCATGTTTAGCATATATGAACAAATCGAACCCGATGTGGCGTACTTTAAACAATTTCAGCCATAAGACATAGAACAAATGGACGACCTAATCGTGGACATGGTAAGCAATCAATGCACGACCCTCGGCTAATTAGAAAAAAAGTCTACGACCCAAAATTTTATGATGTCTAGCGACAAAGAGGTCTTTGTAACCGACGTGATCATGCATCACCCCGTAGCGCTCTACCAGGCCATCGCCACGGCCTTACGAAATCACGTGCCTGTGAAACTGGAACTGACGCTGACCAAAATACAAGGATCCTCGCGTGGGCAGGCCTTACTGACGTGAATGCAGCTGGCGGGCTTAGCTTATGAGGGTGTTGTCAAAGTCTATTATGACGAACATCTGATCTGGCAGCATTGCCTGCGATACCTGAGTGAAAAAACTTTTGAAAAATTATCTTAAATATAGAATGGATGTTGTGGAGATGGCAGAGGGTATATCAGACTATACGCCATACATGACCTAAGTCGTTGTGGAAAATCGGAAAGATCTTAAGGAAGCCATCGTCAATGCATTCCATCTCAACATCGATTTCAACGTGGACCTCACAAGATAATCGCAGGACGAGACATCCTCGCCATGCAGCAGTATATATAACAGCTGCGAGACAAATACAAATAACTGACCGGAACAAAGTTCCCAAAGACTCACTTCTTCAACTTCACTATGACATCCTCATTCAATCATATCGAACCGATATCGAGACAACACTACCCAAAATAGATCCACGAGCCCTTCAACAACAACTCGATAAGATCATACATCTTCCACCTCCGCGAAAAACAGAGGGGCTGATAAAGGATTCATCTACGACCACTCAAATATTCGTCAGCACAAAGTGGATCAAGCACTCCTGCAACGCATTCTTTAGCCTTCCGTCCAAGCAGAACTACACGCCCACACGATTATCAAGCTGGGAGTCACCTTCACCATTCATCTGGTCAAGGTACACAAAAGCATCGACGTTTAGATCTAAATATCTCAATCATCCATCACGCTGCTGATTTTAGTCACATCATCGATATCGCCTGGCCATGTATCATGCCTCGTATCTAAGATTATCAAAAGTCAGGATCAGCCTGAATTTTCTTAGGAGTCAATTAAATCTCGTTTCAAACTTCCATATTCACCACATTACGAGGAAGTACGTACCACTTCCCAAGCAAATCCTTACCACCAAAGCCTGTACCACCGTGAGAAACAACGATGACTACTGACTCCTATAGGATGTCCTCTGCGCGCTATATCCTGCTGAGGTAAATGTCGATCGTGTAACCAAGTATAAGCTGTATTTTGATACCCTTTACACAGCATTGCTTTACCGGCCTCAGTTAAAGAGTCTCCAAACTGAAAATACTCAACAAGGGACTCTCCCTCAACGTCTTTGGACTCGATAACAAAATAGCGGGAAATAAACAGTTCGTTATCTATCCAATGCTGATTTCCAAAACAGCCTCGCAAAGCAGCATTAATTTACTGCATTATCAAAACCATTTCGTGTACATCAAAGACTTCAGCGGTTATGTCAATCTTTGTACAAGCAGCATAAAAATCACGGGTATTTCTGCTATCGCTGCTTACAATGCTTTCCTCAATCTCAGCGACTGCAGGAACATATCTCGTCAGAATACTGCCAAGAACTACAAGTTGTTCAGATGCAACGCAAGGAAACACTATAATTCAAACACCACCACAGAAAATACGGACCCACATTTTACATCGTCTTTTACTCGGAAGCAATCCTTGAAAAAGTACAAGGACCTTTTCCGGATCCTATTCATTATTTACCGATATTATTTACCGACATAAGCACAAATCCTCTGTGCGATTGGCTATAAAACCTGCTTCTCCGTGGATGAACGTTTGTCTTCATCCTACCAACAGCAACGCGTCCAATACCTATGGAAAAATTCAACACTCCTCACTCCACTCACCTCTTCTCAACTCCAAAGTCACAAATTGGCACATCAATGCCGCATCTGCAAAGAGTACTTTCAACCCATGATCAAAAAGTCAGAAATCATTGTCATATCACAGTATCGAAGAGCTGCTCATATCAATTATAATCAATGCTTCAAAGATCCAGACTTTCTTCCTGTCCTCACTCATAATCTACGAGGCTACAATGGACACTTCAATCATCGCTGCCCTCAGCCATCCACGAGTCAAGACCCTTTTCGCTGAAGTGGGATCTCACTTCCAATTCGCTCCCAACAATTTAGAAAAGTACATGTCGTTTTCATTCAGACTCTTTTGTTTCATCGATTCATTCCAGTCTATGAAGTCGTCGCTAAAACTCGCTCACACCTGCCCAAAATTCAAGCATCTCGAAAGAGAATTTGGAAATCTTGCTCTTCTCCTTCAGCGCAAAGGAGTTTATCCCTACAAGTACATTAATGCTTGGTCCAGATTCGAGGAAACCTCACTACCGGCTCTGGAAGACTTCTATTCTCACTTACATCCCTCCCATATCACGGAGGAAGAGTATCAATACGCAAACAAAATACGAAAAGGCCTAGGATGTCACACTCTCGGAGATTATCACGAAATGCATTTTGAAACTGACGTGATTCTACTCATGGATTTCATCGAGAATTTTAGACGCATGTCTATATCATTATCAACTCGATCCACTCTGGTATTCTCCTCACCCGGACTTTCCTGTGGCGCCCTTCTCAAAAAGAGTCAAGTGCAGTTTGAAAACTTACAAGATAAAAACATCTTTATCTTCATCGAGATCATTTGATGAGGCATCTGCACCACCAGCCATAAACACGCCGTGGCCAAAAACAAATACATGTCCAACTACGATCCTACATCATCTACCTTAATTACATTAATTTCTATGGCTGGGACATATCACAATCCCTACCTGTAGGAGATTTTCTCTGGATCACCAGAGAACAATTTAAAAAAGAAAGACAAGAAGGGTATCAAGACTACTGGAGCTATTTCGTAGAAGTAGCTCTAGAGTACCCACCACTTCTCTACTACACGCATAACGATTAACTTTTCTGCGTTGAACCACTCCTCATTACACCTTCCATGCTTTCTTCTCAACAACTCCAACAGAAACACACTTCGGCATCGGAGAATCCAAAGTAAAAAAATTCGTACCCAATCTCCATCGTAGAAAACACGTGAACAAGCTCTTCAGCATGGACTCTTCCTTAAATAAATTCACCGAACTTTTTTACACAATCTCCATTGATTAAATCCTACGTTAACTTCAATACCCAACAACACGCCAACGCCACCATAGACTTCGCTAAAAAGTTCTTTAAAATCATCAGAAACAAAAAACATGGAAAACGTCAGATGCAGAGAGAAAATCGAAATCGATAATCACTCACGACGACGAGATAAACTCGTAGCCAACGTTGCTTTTGTTAGCACGAAAATCTTTAACGAGAACTCGTCGCCATAGAATTCAGAAAACAGATCTCGTGTTCTATAAACACATCTACGTCAGTCCAGCGTTCTCGACCTCGCCAAAATGCTCATGTTCGAGTTTCATTATGACTTCATCCAACAACACTATGGAGATAAAGCCAGTCTACTTATGACCGACACCAACTCGCTCGTCTACGAAATTCACACCGACAATGTCTACGTAGATCTTTATCAACTTTACCTCTTTGACCTAAACGATTAACCAAAAACAAACCCATGTCACTGTCAAGACAATAAAAATAAAGTCGGAAAGTTCAAAGATGAAACTTGTTGAATACCCATCATAGAATTCAAAGGACTTTCAGCCAAATTGTATTGCATCATACACCAAAAGGAGTAGAAAAAAAGCATCGGTCACATTGTCACTGTCAATCATTAAAGTCAGTCCTTACAGGGACTTGCATAATAATACTTCATGAGATCCTTTCGATCAGAACATCAGCTTCCACCCTACTCATCAGCCATAAAGGACAATGCTCATTCGACGATAAACGTTACTCCATCGACCATATTCACACCCTGGCCCATGGACATTATTGCACACAAAAGTAAGCCAGTGATAGAGTTCTATGAGGAACCCTCATCAATAAGTAAAACATAAGTGAGCCAGTAGTAAACTTTATCACGTAAGCAGGTGAGCCAGAACTCCCATCGAGCTTAGATGAGCCAGAACCCTTTATAATTCAGTAGGAGAGTTATATGATGGTTCTTCAGTCACCTAGACCATGCAGTGGGCTAGGTGAGTTAGAACCCCTAACATTCTCTACTCCTGGTAACAACAGGCCATATTATGAACGTGTATATCCCGTGCTTGCATTCGTTTATGCGATTTATCCGTTAAATGAACCCTATTTTGATGATCTTCAACCGACGAGGAAGGCCAACGTTATTCTCAACTGTGTAGCCCAGAGAATCACAGGTCTACGACGCAAAAAATGTAAACGAGTCTGCAGAGGGTGTTAGAGAAAATGGAGCCACAATAAGCGACATGGATGAGCTGGAAAAGAAATTAAAATTCCCCTATTATTATTAAGTATAGGCGATTAACTGCCAGCCCTGGGAGCATCGATTTCACTGTTCAGTTTACCTTTCATTGCTGTTCTTATCAGCCTATTGGCGAATGATTCTCTGTGAAATTATTTTTTTAACAGACATCAATGTGTGAATAAACTTTGACGTCTGGGATATGTCGTTGCTGTAGATCACGAATACGAGACATCATGAATATGGCACGCTTGATTAATTACATTTATTGGATATTCTCTCGGTTTTGGTTGATTTTTTTCGCCAAGTCTAATAGCAAGTCGGGTCCCAGGACCTGGAAGATGCTTCTTGTCAGGATAGTTAGCCCATTGAGTTCCTAGCAATTTACCTAGTGCAGCTGCGATATCACTGCCACGTTTCACTTGCAAAAGTGACACAAATTAGTATTTTTGTACCACATTTCATGCACTTGCCTGTTAGCGCACGTCCACGACTCTGTCATCGTTGTTGTTAATTTGCTGGTATCGGTGAAACCTTTGCATCGAATACAATATAAATTCATTTATTTATGATATTTCTACTAATACGAATTTTATTGACTTTTCTGCAACATGAGAGCAAGAACCAGTCAAGTACCACCCGGCATGCCAAACTCCATTCGAGAAATTATCATCGGACCATCTGGGTCCTGTAAAACTTAGTTGCTACTAAACCTGATAGTAAGTTGGCTCAAGTTGGACAAATTTCATTTAGTGGACCCATCTGTAGATAATCAGCGATGCTATGGTGTTCTTAAGGAATTCAATGAGACTGCAAAGGACATGGATGACGAACATATTATTAACTTAACCACCGACATCAATGATGCTACGTCGGTTGAAGATCTTGATGGCGACATTAACAACCTCGTAGTGCACGAAGTTATCATGCTCGACAGACAGACCAATTCAGCCCGGATATTTTCAAGAGGCAGAAACAAAAATACCGACTTGATCTACGTCCCACAACGATACACTCAGATTCCTAAAGTCATCAGAGAAAACTGCAATATTTTGGTTGTCTTCAATGGCGTTGATACACACACGCTGCGAAATATTCATCAGACTTGGTGTACCGGCTATATGGATATGGTTAGATTTAAAACTTCTTTGCGCAAGTGCAGAGGGAGCCACATGGGTTTATTACACTCAGTCATTGTTCTCGATAAAACATTTGGTTGAGAGACCTATCTTCAGCAGCTACTATTTCAGCACCCTACTGTAAACAATTACGCATACAATCAACGTCGATCTACCTCCGGTCGTATCCCGATCATCTACATCAGCAGAAAGGGACAACGCGCTAGACTACGGTTCAGCCTCGCTGACGCGTTAGAGGCTTCGATTTATCCGACCTTTTATGTCCATTTTGCCTCTATACTGCTCGTCACAATTAGATTGACTAATGGCCTCGGCTCTGTATTAAATTGCTAAGGTGCAGTAGTTTAACATCCCTGGCTTCAGGCATGATTGATTTATAATAAAGCCATATATGATAACGGTTAGACACATGGGTGAGGCAAGGTCAATTTTGATTTAAGAATAGAAAAAATGACAAATTGATGACGATCCAGAGACAATTTTGTGCCATTTGAACTAAGTGTTGCAAAGTGAAATTTTCCAGTAACCTGTTTATTTAGTAAGGGCGGAATAGAAAAGTATTCTAAGTTGATAGTCGTGTATTAATAATGGCGGTTAAATAAATTCAATCCTAATTGGCTAAGCTGAACAAGTGGTGTGAGTTTCCCAAACGAAAGTCAACGATTTAAAGAATCTCGCTTTAAACATTAGTCAAAGTTTTCAGTTCGAGAAGTTTTATTTCTGGGGGAGTAGAAAGTATTCTCTTGTTATAAATTGTCCAATTGATTGCTATTTGGAAGTTTGGGGGACAGTGACAATGAAATTATGCTACGTTGAAGCGAGTGAGTCTCGAAACCACAAGGTAATCGTCTCAGTCTGGTGCAATTTTTATGTTATGAGTTTGTAATTATTGTTTGAAGATTTTTGCTTTAAATTTCATACATCAGTTTTCTTTTAATGTGTTCGTTAGATAATTATTTGCGTTAATTCCTCTTGAATGTGATAACTAGTTAATCTACTAATCTTATACATTACTTCCTTGAGAAGACTCCTGAAAGAAATTTTCGAATTTATTCGTTTATATGTAATGCTAATCACGTATACTAGGAATTGATATTACTATGTCTTGAAATATTATGCCAATTAATTCTTAGTTAGCAAATAATGTAGTTCAGACATGAAGTGAATTTCGTTAATTTATTTGTATAATAAGATGAGAATTCTTTAAGTCGAGAAATTGAGCGAGCGCCTGTCGGCCGATAAGTTAAGCCAGTCAATGATTTATATTTCTAAGCTGGGCGTGCGGTGTATTGTGTTTAGATTATGCTAGTTCAGTTAGGGATACTAAGTAGCAGTTAGGGAGAGACATTAATCTTCTGTACTAGGTTTGTGTAGCAACGGTCACGCTGCAAAATGACCCATCTTAGCCTTAGTTTCTGTTTGAATTCCAATAAGTCCATATCTGATTCTGATGCAACAAGAGTGGGATATTGTTAAACACCAGAAGAAAAAATTGAGAAATATTTAGGTTGTATTATTTATTTTTAAAAGGAATATAGCAACATATATACACCTATTCAGAGCGCAAAGAGAGGAGACAACTTAATTACGGTTGATACTTGGGATATTTTGGAACACACTTTGTGCACCAATTGCTATATTATATGGTTAAGAAAAATGCAATCAATGTAGACGGTTCTAATTACAAATGTGTATCACACAAAATTAGCAATGAAATGCCCTTTATTAAAACTGGGTAGACCTAAGCAACTTCCTGGTGTTACTTAACGTACCGGGCTACGTCATAATCCTCAGCCGAATCCCTTTCACCCTTCCCACTTATCTTGAATCAAATGCCCCGACCAGCGAGACGGAACCGGGTAGCGCCGTGTGTGTGTGGTTTTAACCTTCACCAGGCGTCTCGTGTGCATTATACACACTATTATGAGGAGAATGTCCGTGGTTCAGTTCTCACTGATCTTAAAAGCTATGTTACAATGGGCTTAATTGTCTCGGAGTTTGACAATTTGAATAGGATACCCTGATTGCTTAAACGTATGTGTGGCGTGGCTCTGATTCCCACAACACGATTAATAGCCCACATTGTGGGCAAAAACTGGTCGTGCATGTCTATGGCAAATACGAATTAAATTCAAGCAAAAGTAAGTAAACCAGTCTTACTAGTTGCGTGGACTTGAATATCACCTCAAGCCATATTGACTCAACCAACCTTGTGATTCCAGTACCGGCACTACGGACCATTAGGTTGGAGTCAGAGAGCCGAGTTTAAAAGAACTACTCTGCTACATATTTGGGATACAAAGAGTGCGATAACAGACGGACAAGATATTCCTGGGCCGTGGGGTAAGAGTGCTACAACAAAAAGGAAGCTGAAAGAGAGGAGGAAGGCAGAGCTTTTACGGGCCACCAACCAATCCAAAACTGTGTCTAGACCTACGGTTAATAAGTCGAGACCCCAAGAACAAATTCAGGCCGTCCAATTGCCAAGAACTTCCAAATCAACTCAATCCAAACAACGGCAGGACATTATGAATGATGTGGAGGCCATAACATAAATACGTTTCATTAACATCATTAGAGCCAGACAACGTGCTGAAGCTAAGTCTCAAGCAGAAGCAGATAGATCAAGCGGCTACAGATGAAGAGGAGGATGGCGAGGCACTGTCCACTGCAGGTGAAGAGAATATCACCCCCAATCAGCGTATACGCATGTAACCGGGGTGGGGTCTTGAAAGAGGTAGAGTGATACAGACTGTATCAAGTTCAGAATGTGTGTGGTTTCAATTTCCACTTGTCTTCAAATCAAATTGGGGCTCCTCTACCCGAAAACCGACACAAGCAAAAAGCACACCTTGCGTGCCGAAACGCATAAGGGATGATGATCTTGTTCCTTCCCTTATGATCAAGTGAATATCTCACCCCACTGTCTCACACTGTGAGAATAAACTAGTTGCGTTTGCTGTAAGTGTGCAAGCTACTATGATAAAATATCTTGTAATATTGCCGTTCTCGCTCAAGGTACAATTGGTTACAACCCCTCCTCCCAAAAAATAAAAACACCAGCCACTCCCACCCTCCGATTAATTTCTTGTTACCTTTTTCTAACCTAAAACTTGATAACCAAACCGTCAAAAAGTGCAGACTCTGTAAATTCAAAATTCATATTACGGTACAGCATTATTCTTTTTTGAAAAAGACTAACCCTTGAAGAATAGAAGCCATGCGATGAAATCTGGGTGAGGCCCTTTCCTGCCCTTTACCTCCAATCCCTCTTCCGACATGCACATTAGAAAGTATGCAGTACATAACTAAAGTATTGATAAACAATGAACAGTTCCCATCGAAGATAAATTATGTGATACATGCATATATTCACCAGCTGCACATAGCCGACATAACTTAAAGCCTTTTTTTTTTTTTTAAATCCAAGACAGCCAATCTCGCCACAACCTTCAGCGAAGATAGCATTGCGAAGATCATAGAAATACGACAACCAGGAATGAAAATGATGATTCTCGCGCAGGCTATGAATTAAATCAAAGACTTAAGCCTTTGCATTACTTCAGGGTGCAGATTAAAGGCTCAAGCAAAAAGAACTACGCTACTATTACCACAGAAAGAGAACCCAGTGTTAACGAGAGAGAGAGAGAGAGAGAGAGAGAGAGAGA
>QKMX01261238.1:4074-14602 GCA_003401595.1 Venustaconcha ellipsiformis | reverse complement strand
CTACTACTGCAAGTCCCCGCGCTTCTCCGCAATCCAATTTTTTGTCTTGGGTCCTCACTTATTTCTTAAAGCCTCAATGCCGCCGTTACGTGCAAAATGTCATGTATGCCAAATTCATCTGAATAATACTAAAGATATTGGTCCTAAATATCGTTGGTTTCCATTAAAAACAGATAAGGTTGACTTTACATCACATTATGAGCCAAGCAGACAAACCCTACCATTTTTCACATGAGTGCAAATTAAGCCGATGGTGATCGGCGACATCCGTGAGTTAATCGATTTCATGCTCCGTCGAACAGAGAAACCCTACCATTTTTCACTTGAGTGCAAATTAAGTCGATGTTGATCGGCGACATCCGTGAGTCAACCGATTTCACTCGAAAGATGGAACACAGGATTCGATAACGTCGCTGTTGTAAACAAACGAAGTCAACACCACGCTATGTCGGACAGTCCTTAGCCCAAATTCTCGCTACAAAGTATAACATCACCACAGCTGATCACCAATACATAAGTGTGTCTTATTTTTAGCTGATGCATGCTTTTCTTCCTTAATCCGCTTTTTAAAAAGCGACTTGCCTCCCTTTATTTCCTTTCAAATCAATTTGCTAGTCACGTGCAAATGTTGTTATTAGATTAGTCATTATCAGAATTTGTCAAGTGTATTACGTCAACACTTTCAGAAGACTCCCAAAATAAAACGGAATTACGAGCGACTTCGGTGACTAAATCAATGGGTGGTTTGTCTTAATTCTACACTGAATATTTGAACATCATTTAAGCCAAACATCTTGATTATATCAATCAATGGTTTATGTCAGATAGCTTTTCTAACAAATCATTTCCATCCTTCAAACTTATGTTAGATTGCATTCAATGGTGACATTTCTGATAAACGACTGTATTGTGAATTCTCTGGGTATTTTTGGCATACAAGCTTGGTAATTCTCTGGATATTTTTGTATACAATCTTAGTAATTTGTGATTATTTCTATTAGGTGCTTAGGTCGTGTTTTGCATTGCTCATATTCGGCTAAGAAAGACTTACCAGTGAACCATCCAAATGTGAAAATATTAGTTTCTTCATTAGTTGATTAGACGGAGATTACAGTAGTATTTGCGGGTTTTATAACATTTCCATTGACAAGTACTTTCATTTTGTAGTTCTTGGAAATAGGGGGAAAAATTATGTATCAAGCCAGGCTCACGAAGGTTTCATTCGTTCCGTTTGAAACTGCTTGCGTGTAACAGTACTGTATCCTACAACAAGTGAGAAATTCGAAGAGATCGCTGACCAGTCTTCACCAGTTATCCTCAATGGTACAATTCACTTAGAAGGAACTGATAAGTATCGGCTACAGTTAATTATAGTAATAACAGGCACATTTGTATATACAATAATAGAGTAGGTTTGCTACCATTTAGAATCACCACCTCCAGAAGGTTAAATTAGGATGTACATACGCTTACTTCACTTGTTGAAGTTTCCATCCAACACATCCCTTCCCTCGTTTTGTTCATAAGTAGATCTCGAATTTAATCAGCTTGGGCTCCTGTGTTCACTTTTTAAGGGAACGAAATATACATTGCAACTAGTGTAAATGAGAAGGAAAGTATTATTCTTGTTAATGCCAGTAGACTTTAATAACAATTCGCTCAATTTTGCTAGCCTCTGTTAAAAGTAACCACCCGAAAAACGCGTTTGCGTGTTTTGGGAGAATTCCGCATTTTCGATCAGGAAAGAGCTTTGACCTCCCATCCCAACATTATTGATCAAACATCTATTACGGGGTGGGAAGCATTAAAGAAAACATAGCTACTATTTTGTATGCTCCATTGATATACACGTATCACAGTTTTCATAACTCTGTTACATATATGTTAAGATGCTATATATGTTAATGACACTGGATATGTAAATTCACCTTTATAACTTTTGTTTTTCATTTATTAAAAATTAATATATGATTGAAGTGACCTGCTTTAATTGCTAAGGTAACTGTGCAAGATTTTTACACAATGTAATATGTAAAGCAAAGCATTTGCAACAAATCCTACTGGTACATATTTGGCATAAACCTTTAAGCTTGCAACTAGTAAAGGCTAGAAAATATTTCATTTGGACTGATTTCATGCTTGGTAAATAGAGTATTTAGATAGTTTAGTAAAGTACCAGTACTAGTATCATTTGTATTATTATAAAGTGCCGGTATTAGTATCATTAGTAATTTTAAAAAATACCTGTATTATTATCATTAGTATTATTATAAAGTACCAGTATTTATTATTATTAGAATTATTATAAAGTATCTTTATTAGAATCATTAGTATCATTACAAAGTATTATATTAGTATCATTAATAATATTATAAAGTACCAGTATTAGTATTATTAGTAATTTTATAAAGTACATGTATTAGTTTCATTAGTATTATTATAAAGTACCAGTATTTAGTATATCATTAGATTTATTGTAAAGTACCTATATTAGCATCATTGATATTATTATAAAGTACTAGTATTTAGTATCATTAGATTTATTATAAAGTACCTGTATTAGTATCATATTATTGATAAAAAGTGCCTGTATTAGTATCATTAGTATTCTTATAATGTACCAGTATTAGTATAACTAGTATTATTACAAAGTACCAGTATTATTATCATTAGATTTATTACAAAAGTACCAGTATTAGTATCATTAGTATTATTACAATGTGCCATTATTCTTATTAGTTTTATTATTATAGAGAAGAAGTATATTATTACTATAAAGTGCCATTGTTAGTATTATTATTATGTGTACTAAATTAGTATTGATATCAGATGTGCGTTTGTGAATGTTTGGATTGTTCTTTATTGAATCCACAGTTAAATCATGGGACAGTTAAGCAGAATATATCCGATCTTCAACATACAATGTATCTTTTGAAAGGACCCTTGCATATAATTCTAAAAAGCCGCACCGCCCATACCAAAGAATGCTTCGCATGCTGATCTTTAAGAGTGTGCCTTTCCAGCAATTGTTTTAGTGGCTATACACAGCATTGAAAATTATTAGCAATACCAATCGCAGAGTCCAATATACAACTAAATAAACTTCAATATTTTCTCCCTATTATCTTTCCTCAGTACTGTTTCAAAATAGCCGCTTCTATTTTATGCCTCCAAAAAAGGAATCACAATGATTTTATTTTAGGAGGCTACGAAATTCATAAGTGCCCAAAAGAATAGTTTTGAAAGATGAAATGGCAATGGACGCATACGCCATCTCTACATATACCATGATGCTTATTGGTGTTTGTTAAGTGTTTTTTTTTTTCTTTTACTTTGGTTTGTTTTTTCAATAATGATTTTCTTAGCTTTATATACTTAGTATATCCTGTACGTGTTCTCTTGCAAGCCACGGTGACTTAGTCACAACCTGAAATTATTGTAGTTTAAATCCTACCAACTTACCTGACTGAATCGGTTTTACTGTTTTGTAACCTTATGCAAGGTACAATACTCTAATTGCCTAGTCACTAAATAACCTAGTTAAGTTTCTCTACCGTAAAGCACTAAGCAAAACGATTTTTTTCTTCTTTATTTCTTTTTCTTCAATTTTAGATAATCTTCATAATATGCATTGATCCATAATCTGAACTCTTTGATGCAAAATTACTCATTATGTTGTAAATATGTCATTGATTATAGATAGATGACAATCTAAGTTGTCAAAATTGGCATCCGATACCCTTACTTCATCACAATTCAATAAACATTTAAACTAATAGGTGAACATTACAAAACATCAGTCATTCATTAAACCGTGGATATTCAGCGGTCAACAACTATCTCTTGAACTTTTAACGAACTATGGTCTTGAATGCAAATTGTAATTCCAGGATAGGATGTAAATTCTGGAAGCAAATTGCAGATTAATTCAAAGTTAATCACCTTTATTACAGATGCAACTTAGAATCTAATCAATGGGTTCATGAAAGGAAGATGCCATTAACAAAGCCAATTCTTGTCGCGTCACTAGATAGAAAGCTTAAGATATCATTAACAACGTCAACTTTTCTCCTGACACTGTGTTGTTAGTAATCTTAAGAGGTATTTCAAACTTCTGTTCAAGACAAGAAACTTCAGATTCAGAGTGCAGGTTGTCTAATGAAACTATATTGATGTTACCAGGATATGTATTCACTATATCTCCACACATATCGAGGATATTATTGATGTTTGCAAATAACTTTTCATGCCAATTTACCTAAACTGAATCAAAATAATGCAAACAAAACTAGAAACACAACATTGTTAAAAAATATTTTTCTTTTCTTATAAAAGTCGTCCTTAACATCTCAAACACATACAAAGAAAAGCAAATTTAAAATCGTTAAATTGGGTGTTAGACCTTTTCATTTAAACGTTTATCATCATTTTCGATTTAGATAATAATCAGTAGAATGCTATAATTTCGCTGTCTGATGTGGACATGCATGTCTAAATAAATTAAAAATTTCGTGGACATGCATCTCTAAATAAATTGAAAATTCTGAAAAAATTACAGCAAAAACTTATTACTTAATTATCATCCTCTTTAAAATTGTCTGAGAAAAGGGTATTTCTGTTCTCATTTTCTTTTATTTAGGAAAAGAGGCTTTCGCATTTGTAAAATGAAAATATTTATGAGAGATTACACTTACAACAGAATCATAATCAAGGTTTATTTTGCAATGAACTGTTGCGTTTGGTAATGTGTGTAACGGGGTTTTGTTACGTGTTGTATCGAGACGGACAACGGATAAATGTATCATTTTTCAGATAGACGCCTTTTTCTGTTGCATCACCGGATCACGAGTGAATCACACAATGCTGGACCATTTGATCGGAACCTTTCTCTAAAAAAGAATCCATTGAGTTAACTCTATCAATCTAATCAATTAAAGTTGTTTAAACTTCTTCTGGATATAAGAACGTCACTTTTGAAAGATCCAGCAGCCGATTAATGGCCCAAAATTCGAAAATTATTTTATTATCCTTCTAACTAATTGATACGTATTTTCATTTATTTATCGTAATGCAATATTTCAGACATGGGTTGGTGGGTGGGGATACTTTCATCTTTTGTCGCAAGACAGTCTATGTCTTAAGGTTGACTGTTGTGTTTTAGCAAATGTGGTAAGAAGTTCACAA
Source organism: Venustaconcha ellipsiformis (assembly GCA_003401595.1). Classification (NCBI taxonomy): domain Eukaryota; kingdom Metazoa; phylum Mollusca; class Bivalvia; order Unionida; family Unionidae; genus Venustaconcha; species Venustaconcha ellipsiformis. The sequence goes on along the minus strand of QKMX01261238.1, from coordinate 9,418 downwards.
GCAGTAAAATAGTTTGGCTCCGATCCATTTTGAATCGTACCACAAATCCGGTCTTTAAAAAGTTATACCTGTCAGAGTTATTATTCAGCTGAGGATTTCTAATGTCCCTTTAAGCTTTACAAATTGAAAACCAAACCTTGTTTCGTCTGCACATATGCATTAATTTGGAAACAAAATCGTTAACGTTGACTGTGCAATGATAATGAATTGCTATTTTTAGAAGTGTAGCAGCCTAATATACTTCATAAGGTGCACGAGTGTGACCCGGATGCTCAAGCAGTAAAACTAATGTACATTTGTACTGAAGAAACCTGCAAGATACTAATAGCTATAACCAGTAACATTAAAATGATAGATTCTATAGCTCTTGGTATTTTGCACGTTGTATTGATTGAATATGCGATTAAGCAATGATTTTCCCTAATATATCAGTATGCCTACTGTGCTTCTACTAAGACATCTCGTTCGGTAGCAAGGGATAAAAATACCAAGCGGTATGCAAATAGCCGGCATGCTTGAGTTTTTAGGACTCACAAACGAACCACAGCCACTTTCAGCTGATAAACCGTTACCGATGTTAACGCCAACATTAACAGTACAACAACTGAGTAATCCGCGATTATTAAGAAACGTGTATAATGACAATTAATGTTTAAAAATGGCGACTCGCGGTCCCATTACATCCCGCAACAACACCATCATTATCTGAATGGACTCCGTTTTGGTGGCATGGAAACCCCGATGCGGGTTATTAAGGTAACATTTGAAAAATTTGAAGAACTTAACCCAGGTATTAAAGTGTTCTCTTGAGACAAGGTCTTGTATGCGCTTGCACTATACCCACATACCCTAGACAACAATTCGCATGGACGGACCAAGGTTGACCTGCTGTTCTCAAATCATGTAAATGGTTAAAAGTCGCGGTCTCATTACATATGGATGAAGAATCTTTCCAGTTTGCTTAAACAACATAGCAAACACAACGGAAACAACTTTTCATGTCAACTTTGCCTACATTTATGTAGCATGCAACAGCTGCTTGAAAAACACGTGCTTTCCTTTAGGTGAGTTTAGGAAAAAGCCACATCGTACAATCATGCTAGAACCCTGCAGGAACATTTGAAGTGTACTTCACTGCAACAAAAAGTGACATGAATGCTGAACAAGTCTCATGAGAGTTTTGCTACTCTATAGTCAGATTTGATGGAATGTGTGCACCCAATTTAGGATCGGGGCAAGGACTGGGTTGAGGTGTTTCTTGAATTGGTCGAGGATACAACAGATCTCCTCAATGAAAAAATAGAGGACATTTTAAATATTTCATCTGCAGTTCGTCGATACGCCACAGTTTCTAACACCTCCATGTACAAACTCGTGAGGAACCTTGCAACGAATTGTAATGATTGTTTTAAGATTACTAGCCAATATGGTGGTTCTTTTAATGCAGTATTTAATAACGAATTAAGTTACTCTCGTATACCACGCTGTCATGAAAACATGTTGGACTTACTACTTCGTAGATGAATATATCCATATGAGTATATGCATAATTTTAAACAAATAATGAACCTAAAATACCACCATCGGAATATTTTTATTTAACACTGACGCTGAAATTCTCGGTGCCAGAGAAGAAATGCATGCAACAAATGCATGGTCTGCATTTTATTGTCAACACCTTGGTGACTATCATGACTTGTTACCTGCAAACAGATGTGCTTCTGCTCGCAGATGTCTTTGAGGCGTTTAGTGATTTAATCATGCATGGATACAAGTGGCCTGGAATGGAATGCGCTGATGTCAAAAATCATGGTGGATTTGTAAATACACGCTGATATTGGTCACCGTCTCTTTATTTAAAGTTGTATTCGTGGCGGTATACTAATGTCGAACACTGCTACCTTAGACTTCACAACCCAAACGTGGACTGATATGACCCATCTCTGCCAAACAGTTACATAATGTATGTACATTGCAATAACTGATATGAACGAACGATGATGCGACTCATGCCTCTTCGGAATTTCAGTAGATTGATCACACAAATGTGGATAGTCTGAAACGGTTATATGGGTACAGCCAGAAAAGCGACATGAAGTGCTTTTCTGAAGTTGACGTGGGGTATCCAAAAAATGTCTCACACCTTCACAATGACAGCCTATTAGCAACAGAAGCAAATGGTTGTATCAAAGTCATGAATGGCTCAGTATCAATGTAAACCTTTCGTGGTGTTGGACCTTCACTATACAGAATGCATCAAACTGGTTCAAAATTATTCGCCAAGCTCAAGTTTGTTGCACGTGTGAGAAACCTGCAGTATTACCTTCGAGCATGTATGGCTATATTCCGAATGCTTTAGTTTAACCAGCATGCTTGCCGTATATCAAAATCAGCAAGGACGTGAGTAAAGTCGCCAGAAATTAGAGAAAGATTGTTTAAACTCATGAATTATGCGATGTTCGGTAAGACAATGGAAAATTTGCAAAAGAGAATTTGTGTCGATCTTCTCGTGATAGTGAAAAATACAAGCTCCGTAGGCCTATTGCTGAACTGGCATTACAGTCACTCAAGCTGTTTGATAAGAGCCTCATAGCCATCCACAACAAGAAAGTCAAGCTGAAGCTGTCAAGGCCAAACAACTTGTGTGCGTCCGTGTTTGACTTGTCAAAGCTGTTCATATACGAGATTTACTATGACAAGATAAAATGTTATTACAGGATCGTTTAAACATGCTATACACGGACACCGAGTCACTTCTTATGATTATTACCCATGACGATGTCTTAAAGGGTATCGCATTGGGCATAACTGTAGAAAGAATTTGGCGGAATGTGATTATCCACAAGATTATTCGTTGCTTAGTAACACCAAGGAAGAGAGAGGAAACGTCAATTGCAGAGCATGTCTAACACAGATTGTTGGGTAACTGATTTATGCGTAACGGTGACGGTTATCTGCACAATCTCATTAGGAGATTTTGTCCCGAATCGTTAGTGAGATTTCACTTTTATTGCTCGTGTGACCGATGGGAATCATGTTACCCACTCAGGAGATCGCTCTGGAGAACGAACACCCTGTGTCCGCGTCCTCAGTAATAATTTTTGCTCGTACTGATTTCCAAACAATCGTCCCTTGCGTGTACGTCTACATTGTTTCTCAATAGCTATATAAGAATGTATATTAAAATCTCCAACACACAAAATCGCCTTATATTATCTTAACGCCGAAATGGCTCCGATAAATTATTTACCTGGACCGACCTGTAACAGCACAAGCGCTTAAGCGTATCTGTGACACTTGCTGAATCTCTAGACGATCTGCAACACTGAATGTGACGGCAACATCCACGATAGTTAACGTGTACTTGTATTTGTGCAAACGTACTCGATCACGAGAAAGAAAACAAAGATCAGCATGACGCGTTTTCATTTTAAACAATCCATGGGAAATCTTCATTGGTGGGGACAGTGAAATCTGCCGTAACGATTGTTTGGCGAGGCATACTCAAGCAATCCCTTGGGTGATTTTTTGTTGGTTCGCCTGATAAATTTTTAAAGACTGCTGCAGCCTTCCCATAGTATTATGCGTACAAATTCCGCTCGAAAACTACGCATTTTGATTTCATGTTGTTTTCCATTATGTCAATATATTTTACGCACAATAACTGGATTTTGCCTACCTTCAAGTGCAATCTTGTCCTCCATACGCCCTTGATGATCTATCTGGCAATTCTTTCTTCGAGAGTAGCATTAATCACATTCAGGTCGTGGCTGAGATCCACATTTGCTTCATGACACGCAATGATATCACTTAATATCAGGTATGTTAGATAATGTAGGTAAAATGCCACATAGACTTGATTGACAATTGGTTCTCAAGGCATTGGTTGGTTGTTAGAAACAAGTCCTATTTCCATTCATGCTCCTTGCCCACACTAATTGAATCAAGGAACGTGCCTATCACCTGGCTACTTACTCTATGGCCAATCTAATCGACATGAACTTCTTTGTTCCACATCAACCGCAAGTTACAGCTATCGCAGATCGACCATTATATGTTTGAGCTGGAGCTGGATTTACGGTTTGCATGCCCCATTGCACATAAATATGAAGGCATGACTGAATTATTAAAAAGGTTAATTCAACATGGCATCAATTTGCACATTAATCATTAGCCTGGCTGGATCTAGGAAAACCCAGTTATTGTCGAATCCATGACAACTGTAACATCTTGAAGGTCGGACGTGGTCGGGTCCAATTTTCATGACATCATGAGCCATGAACCGTTCCCAGAGCAGATGAACATATTCCATGAAGGCATAGCCGCACCCAGAACAGATTCTCTAAAGGCAGTAATTTGCTCCATGAAATATTGAGAGTATTCCATCAACATCACAACCGGTGTAGTTGTCAATGCTGACACTATCACAGCAATTATTTACTGAACAAGGTCATAAGTGGAATTTTAGAAATCATGAAACCGCCATTTTAATAGACCATACAAATGTGACAAGATCTCGTTGTATTTTTATGTAAATTTAATTTAAGTAATGTGCATACCTCTGGCCCATTTTTGTAAGTTATAAGTATGTTGCTTTTGAGCAAAGATTATTCTAAAAACATAATGTTTACAATTTTATTCAGCTTTCATTAGAATAACTCTCGTCTAAGTTGACCAAATGTCTATAAAGATGGACATGGAACCCACAAATAATTCATTCCTATGTTTAAGATCACATTGTTTAGGAAATGTTATTGTCTTAATTTCACACATTTGGAATATGTTTAGACAAATCAACAGGCAGTCCAAATGTCATCATAATTCGAGAACATTGTATAAAACCTTAAAAAGGACGGATTAAAGCAGTAGTTCCCAAACTATGCGCCGCTGACTCCGGGTGTTTGTGGGGGAGGAGATATTTTAAGGGAGCCTAAAATTACAACTATAAGTTAAAAGGTTGAGACGGATCCTCATGCTCGTAGAAGATTGCGAAATACTGGATTAGAGTCCACGAAAAGAATGAGTCGCTTGGACGTGCAAGACATTGTGATTTGTCTGATGCGAAGGCATCTTTAGCTAAGCAAGAAATAAAGAACAGTTTCCTTCAATATTTGATGGGAAAGGAAGTATTTTTGTGTAATAGAGCTTTGGGTTTGATTGGTAATTCTAAATCTGGTTTTGAACGGAAATCAAAGGAATTACAGCTAAAACACCATACTGAATTGGAATTAAGAAAGCTTCTGCTACTGAATGAAATGGCCAAAAAGTAAATTCAGAGAGAGGAAAAAGACAGGGAAACACAAATGCGTATGCAGAGAGAGAGAGAGAGAGAGAGAGAGAGAGA
>QKMX01261048.1:0-10281 GCA_003401595.1 Venustaconcha ellipsiformis | reverse complement strand
GCGAGTTATTGAGGGAGTGGTGTATCTGTGCTGAGACAAGAAAGTATAACAAGGTCACTGAAAGCACTGCTAACTAATCATACTGGATTTGGATTTGTTTTATCAAGGTCACTGAAAGCACTGCTAACTAATCATACTGGATTTGTTTTATCTGAAGTACTCTGATTGGCTTATAATTGGTCCCTTAGCCCAATATGCAGTCAAGCAGCAAATTAGAACTTGAGCCTGTGTGATATTTTTCAATGACAATTTACTGTAGTTTCACAGAAAGTGAATGACTTGAAGCAGATTAAAACATTCATCATGGGGATGAATGGCAAGATCAAGGTAGATCAAGTGATTAAAGTATAAAGATTAGTGCTTGCTCAACTGGCTTTGAAATAGGAAAAGAAAACCCTTATCCCTAATTAGCGCCTCAGAAAATGTTACATGTCCAACTATGAAACTATAATCTGAGCATTAGTCTTTGATTTTTATGGGCCCTGTATTTTGATCAGGTATGTTCTACACACATTTCTATGATGTTATAAAGGCTGTCAGTTCTCCACTTTGGAAATGCATTGTCCCACCTGATATGGTCACAATAAATAAAACATCTGACAACCATTGGACATCAATTTAATGTGCAAAGTCAAGAAGAATCAATGGTGGTAAAATTTTAAGTGGGCTTTATCAGCCGCTTTCCTTCGACTTGGCAATCTGGGATCAAGACGTGTTTAGTAATGTATATCAAGTGCTAATGTTATGTGCTCTTTTTTCGTTAATTCTCTTTTTTCGTTAATTCCTGCAACATTTTTTATGATGTCACCAAATAAAATACTTTAGGCCATGGAATACATGATTCTCATTGAGGGTAGTTTTTACACAATATAAGGCTGTAAAAGCTGGGGTACGGGTGGAGAATTATGAAAAAAAAAGAAAAGCATTTGGATCATGCAGTCCTGATGATTCCAAAGACATTCTGTTTTAATTTCAATGGAGTAGGAGAAAGAAAGTGGCAAAAAGAGGCAAATGGAATGTCAGTTCTGTTGATTAATGTTGGCTACCTAATGAAATATATACTCAAAGCAACATTTTATTTCAAAGCAAATTTTATAAGATACAATATATTACATCTCATGATATTAGATACACAAACACCTCTTGAGGTCTGCTGCTCTACTAATATGAATTTCAAGGAATTCAAGACAAAATCTTTAACTGTCAAGTGGTGAATCCATCTCTTGCTCAAGAACAGCTACTGTGATGGCCATAACGGACACATGCATTTTTATTCAGGTCAAACCATGATAAGACTTAAGGTATAAACACAACACCAAAATGACCATCCATTTAGTAGTGATAAAACAATTTTCAAGATCGCAAGTAGATATTATAAGTCTTGTAAAAAAAGCTATGTAGATATGAATTTCAATTCTCAGGGAGTAGAATGATAGCTAACATGAGGGGCCATACTGGATATCAATTTCTGGACTGGACATGACTGGACTAATTTCTGGACTAACATGACTGGACATCAATTTCATTCAGGACCAACAAAATCCCATCAGAAATCTTCTAGTGAATATATAAGTCATCAATATAACTTTCCATTTAGGTGTAACAAGATTTCCAATATGACTGCCATGATGGCCATATTTGAGGGCAGATTTAGACAATACAAGGCTTCTGGCAAAAAAAACCCTACTAATATGACTTTCTATACAAGGTAAGTAGCAATAACAAGATTTTGAACTCGGCTTCATTGGCTGCCATATCTATCAGCTTGGCACTGTGTTAATTTAAGACCAACCAGATATTATAAACCGATATGAATCTCTAGTCAGGACAGTAAAAACAACAAGCTGGCTTATGTGGTGGCCATATTAGATGTCAAGTTTTGCACGGTTGTTTGCTGTCATAGGATGTTAATTCCTTATAATTTTATTCCTTGATGAAAATGATGAAAATATATATCTTTAATACATGTCCCTCAAATATTCAAGAGTCCCTTAAAGAGACTGATAAGCCACTATCCAAACGAATTTAAGGATATCTTTAATGCATGTCCCTCAAATATACAAGAGTCCCTTAAAGAGACTGATATGCCACTATCCAAATGAATTTAAGGATATCTTTTTTTATAAATGTTGAGTGTTGAAACCATCCCATATTCTTGAACAACAAAAATGTTCAAATAAGCCAATGTGGAAGCTATATTCATAGTAAGATCAGCAACATTTTTAATTAGTAAAAACAAAGCAATATTCATAGACTTTAGCGAAAAAAAACAATTATTGATATGATCATCCATTTAGGAAGATTAGTGACAAAATGTTCAGTGTGATAGCCATATCTAAGTTCAGTACAACACCATTAGATATGATAAGTAATCTCCCCAAGTTGATTTGACTTTCTATTTAGGAACAGAAATAACAAGATCTTCAAGATAGCTACCATGATAGCTGTAATGGATCGTCAGATATGCATTTTATTCTCATATACATCTAATATCAAGCAGACATAATACAGTCTTCTGCTGAAATCCCAAAGTTGATATGACTTCCCACTGAGGCGATGAAGCCTCAAGATTTCAAGATGGCCAATGCAGAGATGCTGCCAGGATTTTATCTAAAAAGGGGGAGGGGGCTCCCCATTGTAAAATAAAATAAGGAATAGGACAAATAGAAAGTGGAGGACAAAACGACCATTATGTTCAATATTAACCAATTACTTCAGTATCCATCTCTGTCTTCCTAATCCATTCTGTCAGAGCCCTATTAAAACCAAAATCTTTTAAAGATGTTGCCTTTAGTTGTACAAGCATTTAATCTGCTGATTGTTTCTGAGCTTAATTTAATCTATTTCTTATCTGAGTATGAATATTGTTCTATGTTGAGTGAACCAAGATAGAATAAAAATTGTATACTGCTTAGAGTACATTTTCTTATGCATGATTTCAAACTAATTGTGAGAGTTCTCATGCATTACTGGTTTCCAAATGCATGAATCTATAAAAATATTGTGATTAACACAATCGCATGTCATGGCAGCATCTCTGCAACTGTGGTGACTATATTGGATGCCAGACTGTCGTAAATTCTGGGTATCAGATTCACACACAGACCAAAAAGACACTATACAAAGTCTTCTGGAGAAAATCCTATTTTGACATGATGATCCATTTAGAGTTAGAGAACAACAAAAAATTTCAAACTGACCACTGTGGTGGCCATATTGGCTGTCCTAGTGAAATCATCTTTATTTAGTAATAACATAATATCATAAGAGGTCTTCTTTTGAAAACTGATCATCAATATAACTTTCTTTTCAGGAAGTGTAGCGATGAAGTGATTTTCAATATGGCTACCAGGGTGGCCATATTGGACATCAGATCAGTTTCATTTGGGACCAACTAGATCTCATAAGAAGTCTTTTAATAAAACCTTCACACTGACATGTATCTATTCAGCAGGAGTAGCAAATAACAATATTTTCAAGATGGCTGCTGTCTCAGTCATAGTAGATGCACAGAACAGAATTCAGCTTAGGATAAATTGGAAGATTTACAAAATTGAGGCTTCAAAAGTAAGAGGGTTCAGAATGATGAATTTTTCAATGTGGCATATCTCTTTACTTTTATATCCAAACAAGGACCCACAGTTGAGGTAAATTGTGAGTATTTTTTGTCTGTTGTTATGAGAATTTTTGAATAATTTCCTAGTCTGGAAACAGTACTTGGACCAGATCTTGAAAATGATCTGCTACTTGCTATAAATTGGATACTGTGATCAATTGTAAAACTGACAAATAAAGTACGAGCACATATATCTATATCCATATTTGATGCTGATTGCACAAATATGCATTTTTGCAATATGCTGCATGATGTGTAATGTTATTCTTATCACTACAGATTTTAAAATGAGTCTTACAGGAAGTCATCTTCATGTCCTTTGAACTTGAGCCCAACAAATGAAATTCCTGTTTCCATCCATCACTGACCTATCCATGATGTTTTTTTGCTCAAATTTTGCGGTCTTAACTTAGGCCGATAATGCAGACATCTCTCAACAAACTTTAAAGGACTGAGCTTTATAGTAATCCAACCACAATTGATTAATCTCTTTAATCCTTTTGAAATTACTTCAGACCACACATATGATGACCTTGCCAATTGACCTTGCCAACTGAATCAAAGGGGTATCAACTGATTTATTAGCAATTAAATCATCTTGCTTTTTTTCACTAACAGTAATACCAAAAATATAATATACTTGAAACAAAGTGAAAAACATGAAAAAATAAACTTTTTCAATAATAATTTTAATAAATTTAGTAGATTTTTGTGTGGCAGGAGGGATGGGAGACACCCTCATCTTGTGAGGAAAACCCTCCCATCATGGAGGTATACATTATGTATGAGCATGGGAACAATTTTCATTGAGAACCCGACCTTTGGATGATTGTAAAGTATTATGGCACCCCTCATGTAGTTTATAAGGAGCAAGAAAAGACAACAGGTCATTCTATAAGCTCTTCTGGTATATGACCAGCTAAAACAAAACATTTAATGTTTTGTTTAATCAAACATTGGCTGCTTCCCATCTCCAACTTCAGTACAGCTGGTTTCTGTGTTAAAAGTTGCAGTTAAGCCACCATTTTTCTTCTAAGTGTTCATAAAATGCCAAATAAATGTTATGTATCTAACAGATGAGGATAATTCATCATCTACAGCCCTGGTTTTATGTCTTGCCAACTTCCCATGTCCTGGCAAACTCATTATCTTGAATTTCTAGCAAAACTGTTGCACCCTCTTCCTTAAACAATCTGCAGATAAAAGAGAACTGTTCAAAAGGTATTAAAAGACCTTTGGTTTGCCATAGCCAACAAAAATAAGGAACAGGCATTTTAATTGATCCCACAGGAATACACGTAGTTCTCAACTCCCATAGATGCATAAAAAATAGTCTGGTGCTATATAATAACGTTAGGGCTCTGGATGGTACACTCAGTGCTAAAATCCTAAGAAAAACCAGAAAAAAACATTTTTCAGCTTCTTTTGCATTGAGAAATACTTTTCCAACATACCATAACAATTCCCCCCAAATGAGCTTAACGATAAATCTCAATTCCTACATTTTATCCATCTTTTCATCATTTCCAATCTTATAATGTGCATACATAACAAAGTTTGTTTGCACACAATAACATTTGAACAAATTCACTGATTTAAACCTGCTTTTGTTAAGAGGTTTTCATACATTAAGAAAACTCAGGTCTAGTTTAATATTGAGTACTATCTGACAAAATTTTTTGTCAAGTTATTGTCCTTCTTTAATTTCACCAATGCTCATTAAATCAACCCATGCTTCATTTGCATTTGATCCACAAGAGCATCAGTGTCACATAGACACTTTACTGGTACCAGACTGTATCAAATTATGTGAGAGCTTTAGACATTTATATGCACACCCATTTAACACATGACAGTCCATAAATGGTAGACAACATATTTGGTGGAGGAAAAGCAAGGAAGGACCACCAAACCATGGAAACCTTATCTAGCAAGCTTTCTCACATACAAACACTGGTTCAGCCATCACTCAAACCCATGTAGACTGAGGTGAGATTCAAGTTAAATTTAAGGGCAAGCAGCTAATGAATTAATTCTTACAGTATTTCTATAAATATTATACCAGTAAAATTTCAGCTTTAGTGTTCCCTTGTTTTATTTGAATATTCTGTTTCAATATCTACTATTTTAAACAGGTAAAAAGATTTCTGCAGAGAAAAAGTTTGAACTGCATCTGTAATATCCTAATTGTTCCATAGCAATGATCCAAAATGGAAAGCCTGAAGTGTCATATGAACTAGTCTTCATGTCAAAAGAAAAGGCAAAATCACCATCTGGTAGCTTTTTTTAAAAATTATTAATGTGTGTGTATGTGTGTGTGTGTGTGATTTGGATTTAAAACATAGCTTTAACAATTTTCCAGTTATATCGCTACAAAGTCTGCAGTGTGGCAGGTTTTAGTGATGTCTCATATTGGAGCATCATGACACAGACATGAAGAATGATGTCCCTCCCAGTCACATTACCCTGACACCAGGCTAACAAGTCTCTTAATGCTGAGTGCCAAGCAAGGCATCTGCTAGCAACTTTTTTGTATGTCTTTGGTATGATTCGGACTGGATTCAATCCTGCAATATCCCACATCCGAGCCAGGTGCTCTAACCACCGAGACCACCAGAGCAGATAAAATTCTTAATGAAAAATGGAAAATTAACTGATAATTTTTACATCTGACAGGTATGTAATGCAGAGATGAAGTTCATATCCCAGAGGTGAGATGACACTGCCCAGATCATTTTATTCTACATTATAATTATCAGAAATGGGCATTTTTGTCTGAATATACCATATATACTTGCATATGAGTCCAACTGCAAACTGCATGGACCTAAATCTGCTGTCACATAATGTGCTGGTAGACCTATGTGCAGCTTGTTAGGAGTAAACAAAAGAAGCAACATAGGCCATGATCTGTTGGCGTTGTCACGCTATCACAGACCTGGATCTATGTTGTTTGCAGTTTGACTCGACCAATAAGCAAGTGCAACCTTAAATTTGAGTATTTTTTTTTCAATATAATGATCACTATAAGAGATGGTATCCATATTAGAATAATTTGCTTCTGTGAATGATTCAGTCATACTATAATTCCAGCACAAAAATACAGGCTAATTCAGAAAGTAATTTTTGACTGCTGGGAATGTCCACATTGGTGGCAAAATCAAGAACATGCCATAGCAAGTACACTGTAAACAGAACATCTTTTGTAGTTTAAACATTAATGAAATTTGTCACCATCACATTCCTCACAGACAATAAAACACAAAACAAGAGACCATCTATAGGACTGATGCTCAAATAGCTGAATACAATTTCCAAGAATTTTAGTAACATTTTCAAAATGGCAAATATGGCAGCCATATTGGACATCAGTATAGTACAATTTTCATTTAGGACCAACAACGAAATATATAAAAAGTCTTCTGGTAAAAATCCCATGCTAACAGGATTTTCTGTTCAAAATTAACAAGTTTTAAAACACAACCACTGTGGCAGCCATACTGTCTGTCCAAGTGGCACCATTTTCATTAAGGTCAAACAAGTCTATGGGATGACTGTATTTGTGAAGTTTCATGGCAATCATCCAAGGTAGTAGTTCAGGAGGAATAGTGATAACAACACTTATCCTAATGATGTATGATCAACAGATGACAGACATTCCAGCTAAGTTTGTCTGGTGTTTGACCAGTACAGCTAACAAAAGGGTACAGTATAGTCCTGCCAAGCCTAGCTTTCTCAAGTCATTACTTTGCATCCGGACTAAAATGTAGTTAGGGGTTTTTAATTAATTTTAAAACTAATTTTAATTAGCTGTCACTGATGGATAGCTTTTACCTGTCTGTGTTCAAAAGTCTCATCCATTTCATGTGAATACATCCTCCTGCAGAGTGGAGAATTGTGTATAAGACATGCCCCACTTATACACTTCAAATGTCCATGCACAGAGCAGTCATCTTTTTCACTGACCACAATTACACTAGGACACTGACCACAATTACACTAGGACATCAAAGCAGTGTGGGATGATGGCATTCAGCAATATCAATGGGTAAGTACTGCATAATTCAATCAGTTTACCACCCATCCACCCAAAAATACTACATTTTAATAACAGCAATAACTTATCCATCACAACTACATATTAATAACAGCAATAACTTATCCATCACAACTACATATCTGAATTTGTCAGTTAGGTAGTCATGCTGATGAGTGAATCTGATAAAAGAAACAGAAAATATGAAATATATATAGTCACCATTAGGCAGAGACAGATCTACTTACAGAATGTTCCTCTGGGCAACATGTGCCACAATTATTGCTCTCAGAGAAAAACTACATGGTGTACTAATATGCAGATGCAGGGGGAGAGGACAGTAATATGGGATCACCATGACAATAAAGGAAGACTGATTCAGATAGTCCCATGAGGCAACAATGGCTCCAACTTCATGTGGTTTTAGTTTCATATAAGAAAGGACTCTGTCAGTATAGTAACTGATAAGATCATGTTATAAACAGGTGAAAATCCACTGCAAGATAGTGAAGGTTGAAATATCAATGCAGTCCTTAAGAGAAAGGAAAGGAAGTTACCTACACTTCCTTTTCCCTTTTAAGGCATTTAGATATATTTAAGGCATTAGGACAGAAACACAGCACCCTACAGTGCATAAAAACCCATTGTGGTCATGTCCACCACAAATTCAGCTGAGACTCGGAATCTCAAAACGATAATGGAACTACCAAAGGTAGCCAATTTCTGGCTAAAAATAATTGCTGATAAAAAAAAGATACTGATTTTTATCCCATCAAACTGGATATAGCCAGTGTCAACAGATAATGCATGAATCTCACTGCATCTTCTCATGGATACAAAGTGTGTAAAAATAGCCTTGAGTGTGAAGACCTGAAAGGAAACCTTACCCAATAGTTCATAGATGGTTTGGTTAAATGCCTTAAAATACAAAATAGATTCATTTATTTCAATTATTCACTGAATTACAAAATGCTTTTTGACTAAATTACTAATAATCCTTGTTCTCCTTTAGCAACTATGGTTGCTGATTTTCATTTGCTCCTTTTCAAGAACAGAAGATGTTCAATTTCAACTATCAGTGGCTTACAGCTGCGAGTTCCAATATACTAACTTGTTTCTCTGTGGCTTAGCAGTCGATTTCGATTTGTACCTTGCTGATCACATGAGGTTGTGTAGACTTGTCTTTAATGAGCTAATCTTGGAGTGCCAATTCAGCAATTTTAAGTGGAGGCCATGCAGTTAGACTCAACTTATGAATGAAAAGATACAGCACAAACTGCATGCAGTTTTTTAAACAAATATTTTTGTGATTGGCTGATATATGGTAAGACTTAATTTTGGTGTGAACTTTAGACCAACTTTACTTGATTCTGGTCAACAACATTCATGCAAATCATATACCATACATACTCATTTATAAGTGGAATCCAACWGCACGCCACACAGAAGGCTGTCACATAATGCACTAGTGGATCTGGGTCTGTGTAGTTTGTTAGGAGTAATCAGTAAAACAAACAACAAAATAGACCCTCATCTGTCAGCACATCATGCTATGGCAAATCATGATTTTGTTGGGTTTTTTTGCAGTCTTACTTATAAGTAAGTAAAGATGGTATGTACACTTAACCAGAAATAAAAAATTGTTAAGGAAAGTAACATAACAAAACTTGCATTTGTGCTTGTGCCAATCATCCACCACCACCATCCACTTCCACTCTTCAGCTCACCAAAATACAAAAATTCATCCTCAATAATGTTTAAGCTCCATCTGACTCATTGGAAAAAATTCTTCATGAACAAAGAAAAGAAGTATCAAATTTAATTTAATCCTATTTCAATTATACCTTTGAATGCATTGAACAAATTGTCTTTCCATTGACTTCTTGCCTGCATTTGGACAGGATGTTAGTCACAATGCATCCTGTTGAGTTGACAGCAGCATGTTATACATGGCTGAAATTTTACTGCTAAAAGAGATAATAATAGTACAAAATATATACTCGCCTAGAAGTCGAGTCCAACTGCAAACAACGTAGATCCTGATCTGCTGCAACATAATGCATCCTGGTCGATATTGTTTGTTCTACTGAGCAGCTGTCTTTTAAAGTATGTCAGAACACACAATCAAGTTGCAGATCTGCTGTTGCATTATGCAGCAACAGATCTAAGTCTGCAGTTTGCAGCTGGACTCCTGAGTATATACAGTACAATTCAAACAGGACTAGCCTGGTCGGGTGTTTAACAGCACAGCAACACAAGCAGACTACTTTGCTCAGACAACTGGAGTAATGTGCCTTACCCAAGAATGCATTATGGGCTGATCAAATGGTAGGATTCAAACCTTTTACCTTTTCCATCATGAACCCAACATGCAAACCACTGAACTACTGTTGTTCAATCATTCATTCATTGTCCCTTACAACATGCATGGTTCATCTGCTTATTACAATATTGATTTGGAACCAGGGTTGAAAGTTATATCAACACAATACTTAAATTTGGACTGTAAACAATGACATTTTTAATGTCTAGAACTGAACTAAAGCACTCAAGTTTGCGCACATGAGGTATAATAAGGACTATATTCTTGGAATCCAATAATAATAATAATAATAATAATAATAATAAT
>QKMX01260911.1:1298-11370 GCA_003401595.1 Venustaconcha ellipsiformis | reverse complement strand
TAGTAGTAGTAGTAGTAGTATTTAATGCCCCCTTCATTACCATTTTGGAAAATAATTTGTCTGCTCTTGTCAGACTTGCATTTTATACTGGTGAAGATAGTTTCCTTTGGGTACGTTCGCTGTTTCCTCAACTTACAGGGGAATGTTCTCAGCCTTTGAACAAAAGGACACCTCTTCTTCGTAGATCTAAGTTGCGTTCTGACAGGTTTTGTTTGCTTTGTTATCCTAACGCACTTGTCCGTCTTAGAAGCTTTAGACACATGACTATGCTTAGTTCCTTTATGTCGGTGAGGGATAGATTGTCATTTGAGGTGGGTTTAAAGATATTCCCGTGCCCGGCTGATGGCGTTCCAATTATATCAGAGACTCTTACATATAGTACAAATTTATGGGACACCTATTTTCAGGGACGAAAAATCCAATTGGAACTGACACAAATTTAAAACCTATATAGGCAACTTAAAGCTCCCACTGCAGGACTAAACACCTTGAAACGCATGCGTGTTTATCTGATTTTATTTCCATTTTTAGACAATGTGCAATGTTGTAAAGGGAAATCTGGTGGAAATTACCGACGCCAGGGAAAATAACTATATTTACAATACCATCCATGGTTTTAGCAGTAAGTAATAGTTTTACACAACAGCATTGCTGTATTGCTTTATTGCATTGTTTTCTTTCTATTTATTCATGGTAGGAAACGCGTAATTTTGTTGTCCACAAGCATAATACAACAAATTGAGTGATATCTATCTTATTCTTAAAAGAAAAATAAGATAAAGGTAATATATTAGAGAAGTAAGATTGTGATATGCAGTTATTCGAATGGGCATAATTGAAACTTTTTTTTTAACGACTCATTTAAGAATAAATCAATCTCATTCATTCCACAAAGTCTTTTTTAATTTTTCATCATAAAAATGTTCACACTTATTGTTTGCAAACAGCTCCCAGTTTGGAAATTTTTAAAACAATTCATCTTGGTAATTTATGTTTATCAGTCATACGATTTTTTATGAGCCTTTAGTGATTGAATATTTTAAATAACAACAAACTTTATTTCAAATAACGTTAAGAGTTATATTATTTCCAGGTTGCTTTTAGTTTTGTCCTTTCGTCACGTAATAGTATAGTGTATTTTTATTGGCTCTCTTTTAGTAAATAATTCATTACCTGGCATGATTGTATGAACTTTTAACGATGCCCTTCTTGATTTCCAATCATTTGCAGTTTTGTATAAGAAGTCGCGATTAAACTGTTTTTTTTTTCGAAAGGGATATTGAAGAAGCTCAAGTTTGTGAACTGGATAAGAGATTTATCTTTCAGTTTGCAAAAGCTGTTGTTAGTCATGCCCATTGTTACTACCATAACTTTTGATCTTTTCATGTCGGACTGTTTTTGTTGTTCTTTTTGTTGTTGTTGTTGTTGTTGTTGTTGTTGTTGTAATTTTTAATGTTTTTCTTTCTTTAGGCATTGTGCCTACCTTCCGTCATTGTTTTTGTTTTGGTTTGTTTTATTGAATTATTTGGGGAGATTAATTTAGAAAAAGAGCAAGTAACTTTGCAGGAGAACAGGGAGCTAATGATATGTTTTAAATTGTATATTCTATGTTGATGTAAATAGTACAAACGAAATCCCTCCCCGTCTTTTTAAAACATTTTGTATTTTCGGCTATATGAACTGCGATGTTTGAAATTTCCGTACGTTGTGACTATGTAGAGCAAAATAAATGAGAACAATGTCATCGTAGCACGCCCAGTACAGAAACGGTTTGTGACTTGTATCTGATTTCCTAGTGTCAAAATGTTAACTCAAGACCTGTTATGGTGATTGCAATGGGTGATACATCAAATATAGGGGATATGGGACCTAAGATTGGAGTTTTAGACACGATAGTTTTAACAAAAAGATTTGTATTTTGCACAAGTCATCAGCATACAACAAAGAAGGCTTTCTTTCTTTTTGCACTGCAGTCCAAATCATTGGAAGCATGTTTGGAAAATGACGAAATTTTTTAATAGAGCAAGTAGATTAAACTTATAAATGCGTAGGAAAAATGTTGAGCCGATATATTGTTTCATTAATATGCATATGTGCTTTTGTGGACTATAACGCAGTATGGATAATGTAAACAGGTGAATTAAATGCCAACAGCATGTAGCTATTTATTATTTATTCAGCTAGATATCAGCCTTATCAAAATTGAATCATTTACTTTGTGGGTATTGTCATTAATGGTAGTCCGTACATTTACAAAATTGAGTTCACATGAGTCCGTTTAAGTAGAATGCATAAAGATGCATCCCCTTACAAGCAAACTTATCACATCTGCATAAGAACAGCTCCGACAGTTCTTTCTGACTAGAATCTTCTGCTATCAACACAGACACAACTGCACAACCTACTTCACGCCATCCTTGATCCGTTGGGCTTCAAAGACACTATTTAGAAACACGTTCCCACTTCCAACTAATGACTGAAAAATAGCCCCTTGCGTGTGATACATCAAACTATGTTATGGGTTAAGGGGAGTCTCTCGTCTTTTCTGTTGTCGCTGTTTTTGGACAAACAAACAGAAACGTCGACAGTCAACTGTCTATCCAGCATTCTCAGAACATGTATAGGGTACCACTATGAAGTGCGCAGCTAATTTTGCTGTTTCCTTTCCTATCCTGAGCAAAGTGCTAAATAAAACTTCGCAAATCAGGTTTGCGATTTCTTTTTCCCGATACGTGACAGACAGATTATTAAATCAGAGCCAGTCAATGTACTAAAATCAGGAGAAGTCTGGTTGTATCTGAACCTAAATTTTGTGCATTGATGTGACTTTTCCCATAGAAAGGCCGGTTTTTAACACCTGTACGAAACCACATCTCATTGCATTGCAGTGTCTCAGCAAAATATACAGATAATCTGGCGATATATGTGCCTGGCGAGACTATGAGTAAACGTGTGAAACTTTGCAAATCATTTTAAACACACAGCAGCATTAGTTCTGTTATCCTTCTCTTGGTCTGGCTCGGGAATGGATTGTGCTAACTTCATTGCTGGTTGACAACGATACACTTATCAACCCACTGAAATCCTGCAGGTAGGACAAATTACTGACCAGGATGTAAGTGATGGTCAACATGTTTTGACTATACGGTTGCTAACAAAATCAGCGAGGTTTACTTTTTCTCAGAAATTACAAAACATTTTTACTTTATCTATTTGGCATTTGGACTTTATAATATGATTACAAAGGTTTGGAAATCTCCTCTTAGACTAGTTGAAGATATTGCATTGTAGTCTATCCAAATGTAGACACATTGCTCCATTTGGTTATCTAGTTCACTGCCATACTATCAAATATATGACAGGTTGGATGGCGGGACAGTTAGCCGACAGTTGACAATATTTCTCAATCTGCTTGTAGAAACAAAACAAAAACGACACTTTTGTGTCTTTCATTGAGATACAGCTGGATAATGAGGCACAAAACGTAATTGGTATGAGGAAATTCTTTTTGCAACGACTGCCAACTGGCTAAAGAGATCATGGTAACGAGAAATGAATTAGATTGTCATTGTTGCGTTTTGCGTTCTTGTAATGGATGTATCAGAAAATACCTAAATTTTCAAGTTCGAAAGAGTCTTCAAAAATGTACCTGATGTGAAATCAACCACTCTTCAATAATTCTTTCCAGGCACCCCTTTTCCATCACAGGAGATTGTAAATTGTAAACGTCATGATGCCATATTACGAGACAGTAGTCCCCCTGATGCTAACTTTGTCAAGGGTAACGCATTTTCCAGATCATGCTTAAGAAGGCTGAAAGGATCTGGTATTGTTGTTCATTAGCAGTAATTGGACTCTACTGAATAGGAAAAAATTTTAAAATGTCGAGATTTATCATACGCAATGTTATCTGCACTGTAGCACTGCTTGTTACAATTTCAGTATCAATCTTCTAATTAGGTCAAAATTTGGACTATGATCTTATGACATAAATCATCATCGCACAAAATAGTGGTTGAGGTTAGTTTTTTTAATACAAACATTCGTACCTTGCCTAACAGGCTCTTTTAGACGAACTGTTCATTTGCTCCAGTAAGTTTACTTGACATTTTTTCTGGAAGTTAAAAAGATGTATCGTCATCTACGTCCTTGCTACGAAAAGAATTTTTATTGCCATTAGCACACACCATTTATTAAATGGAATACGTTTTCTTCACTTTCTATTCTTACAGCAACCACTGATATCGCAATATGAATCGATATAAAACAAAATGTTTGCAATTTTTATCATTATATTTTACAACTTTTTAAAGATCTTTGTATTTTTCTTGAAGCACTACGTATTTACGTTGTTACGACTCTAGGTCTAACATAAATTACCAGAAAGAGGTAAAATCAGAACATTTCAATAAAAACAACAAACGATTTCTTTCTGTAAGTTACAAGGTGAAAAGTTTAGATATCCTTTCAGTATTGTAAATTGAATCCCAAATGATTCTAAATGTCCAATAACATGTCCAAGAATATAACCTGTTCCGAATAAATTCCAATAGTTTTTAATATACAGATGTACCACAATGAGGCAAACCAGAATGTCTTTGAATTCACAATAAATGTAAAACAACTTATTAATCCAAAATCAATTAGAACTTAGTAATTCCAATGAATATCTTTAATAAATAATTCCTTTCCAATTATAACTGAACACAACTGTAAATTCTGATAAAAACTGGATTCTAGAGACTGAACTATTTGTTTACCAAGAACCTATTTATACATTTTTAATTAGCCCAAGATCCGAGTCATTCAAATGGAAAATTTCAATCAAATTATAAGCATGAATAATTTATGAATGAAAAGCTTACTCTAAATGCCCCGTTGTTTATTTCTCACTCAAATCAATAACGTTTCCGCATATATGGCTTTAGTAAGCAATCGTTGTAAAGGTTTTTGTCTTGGAAAATACAAACTCTGTGGCGTAACATGCCATTACGAATATTTTAAATCGCATTTGCTCGCGTTACTTGTTGGTATCGGCGTTCGACAATATTATAAATGTGATATTGCAGTAAAGTCGCATAATCAGCTTTGCCTACCGTGCGGATCTGTTGGTGAGTATTATCGCGCGTGCAAGCGAAGACACCGTTAAGGAAAAACATACAGAAGCCTGTGAAATAATAGCCAGAATTTTGAACAAGTAAAAATAATACTGCAAGAATTGTCAGGTACACGAAGAGGTTCCCTTATATAAGCACGCAGACCGTAAACTATCTCAAGTAACAATGGCGAGTGCGCGCATCAGAATACTAAGCGGAATGAGAAGAGCCGACATACTTGTAATGTTAGCACTATCTCCAGAGGCGCCATAGTTGAATGTGAAGCAACTCAGATAAATAGCAGCGCAGTATTATGTTAATTTTTCTATACGGGCCATGCGGACTAAAACTAGAAAGTGGTTGGCGATGAACACGAGCGTCGCCGTCGTTTCACAACTGATTTAGCTACTAATGATGTCCTCAAAGCGCGACCACTACAGATCCCCGAGTTTGAGTTACATATACGTCGTGGTGATTCACCAAATTATCGGGCAAATACATTGCAGATAAAAGGAGTAGCAGCAGCATAGAGTGCACCAATAAGAGCAATCTACAACGACATGGAAAAAATGCATGAAGTTTATGCTCAAAAAGCTGCAATTTATTAACTCTCATCCGGTTTTGAATTCCAGTCTCGACAAGTTAGTCAGTAACCTGGCATCGAGATCCAATGATCGATTCAAAATCTCTAGTTGATATGTATCGCTAATTCTGACAAGTTAAAGTTGGTAACTTAAAAAGTAGTCCTCCCATACGAGTACGTGAGCTGATGAGAAGCGCCTTTTACTTGTCTCTATCTCGTGAATGTCCTTCGGCCAACGAATAAGAATATGAAACGTCTGGTTCACATTCGAATCCAAAGATATCACTATACGTATTCGAAATTCGGTGCTTTTACAAACAGACGTATTTGAAACTCTCTGTATTACCGTCATGTGGAGTTACAATCTATAACCTCCACATTACTTCTCAACTGCCAGGAATGGCCAAAGATATGCTTTTATGCAAAACACAAATTGAATTATAGTTGTTGACAGGCAAAGAGCAGCATTTGTTTTCCAGCGGAGAATCGGGGACAAGATTTCCATCGCGAGCCAACATACAATCAATTTAATTGGTTAGGGTACCGCTAACGATGTACCGCTAACGATGTAATTTGGCATCCCCACTGTGTTGCTGCTGGCCAAGTTAAGTCGTCAGCATTAACATTGTGGATGCATACACTCACCCGTTAACTGACCATAGAATACCGTTGTGTTCGTATATTCTGTGTGGACAGCGTCAACAATGTCGTTTCTCATGATCACCATAGACTATCACCCAAGACACCGTGTTTTAATGCCGTTTACATTGCAAATAAATACCCAAATTGGTCTTCGCGCATAAAAATGCGTTTTTGGTATTTCAGATTATAAATCGATAAAATAAACAAACCAAGAGTGGTATGATACTTGACAAACAAGGAGTGTCAAGTACCATATTATTACTTTCCATGGGAATAGTTACGTAAACAGTCCGTTGTCGACTTTTCATTTTATGCATGTGTAATTGGGCTAAATCTTGTCGATAATGCTGCCGTTGTATTCTAACAAAACTCTGTTGTTGGCGGGCACAGGTTACAGAATGTGTGTCATAGAAGCGCCTGTGGAAAATTAATAAAATTGTCAGTGATGCTGTTGCTTTGAGATAATAATGCCCTATCACGAAGTTAAAGCTGACCTTAGCCAAAGGAAACTTACAAAACAAGAGCGCAATACCAGATTCGTATTGAGTCTTTTCCCCATTTGATTGATCTCTACACAGTTTAGTGAGCATGATGCCTCTAAAAAAAAAAGAACACACCGATGACTTTAATATTGTTCAAGTTAACTGTGGCAGAGATGCAAATAAAACAAAACAAAAAAGGTGAAATATTTCTAATCCATATCTGTTTGTTAACAACTGCGGTTTCCGAGACTAAAAAAGCGGCGCCGTCGGAACTGTATCCAATATGGTTTTTAAAACATCGGTCCATCGAGAAGATCTTGGACTACTCAGTACGACTCTTAAATGTCCTCGCTTTTCATCAATTTTGACTGACTGTTGTAAATTCTTTATGCACCATGAACTTCTATCGAAGATTTCCCTCAAGTGGGAAACCGGGATTGTCAACCTGGATTAGATAACATTTCCTGGGACTCACTGGGTTACATACATTGTATACATGTATACGTTGCAACACCCAGACATCTTTTGCATTTTGATTCTTACTGGTTTGCACTGCCACTTACATATCGACCAGGTGATGATGTTGATCTAAACAGGCTTGCTACGAAAGTGACTTGACTGAGTTTACCAGCCGGGTTGCTGTTGACGTCGTCCTGGGAGAGACTATGATTTTTCAAGATCGAACTGTAAAACTTAAAACCTCTAAAGTTGACATTGAAGATGTTGTGCTGCAAGGCGCGATCGGAAAAAACTGGACAAAATCAACGAAATAAGGGAATCAGAGACTTTGGTATGTCGATTGCGTTTATGAAGAATTACACTGATGTAAACGATTTTGAGATTAAACAACATATAGCTATACGATTGCAGAATCTCACTCACCACAGCGCATAGTAACAATATGGAAACAAAAACATTAGCCACTGATCGAATATTACATTGATAGTAAGCGGAGAGAAAGCAGCAAATATGGTCGACTTATAATTGTTGATAATTTTACATGTGTCATAGACCTGAACATCACATTTTAAAGGTGCTCGAGTCTGTATCATATTTTTTCATCTTTAGAGTATTTCATAATGAGTGATGTGTAACACACGCCCTGATGAATTATATACCGCTTTTAAAACCATCTATAATGCAATGTTTCGGACTTGATGATAATGTTAAAACATCTTTTTCAGATACAAAATCGATATAGTCCGTCGCCAGAGATTAAATTCATTTCAAAGGATTCAACATTTATCCGAACGGGAACTGAACAATCTTTGGCGTTTGTGTTTAAGATATGATTTATCATTCCATATAAGTAATCGATTCTGATCGCGGTGATGTAGTTACGAAAGTTGCCGACGATATGTTGGACCGGCCAATATAGATAGCCATTTCATTTAAGTTGTCGAATAGTATTTGCTTCAACATTATGTTATTTTAAAGATTCTCAGTAAAGCTCAAGTATAATCTTGTTAAGGGACCACCCTAATACATCAATACCAACTCGAAGTCAGTTTGGAAACATTGCGCCAGCACGCAAAAACGATTTCTCACAGGATACACAGCCAGGCTTAATTTGTTTCTACAACGATGATGTAGAGTTCACCGACATATTCGCCAAGGTTGCATTCACTGTTGGTTAGATGGACCAACATCGACTGAGTAAAGTAGAGAATAAATCAACAGGGACGTACTTGTCTATGTAAGTTTTTAGGTGGAGACAAGAACGATCGTTTCAGACATTAGTGAATGTTGCAGTCAGTGTTGTTCTGTATGAACGTAATATCAGACACCAAGAAGACACAATTACAGGAGATTTAAATATTCTTTAAGTATATATTCTCTATATATTCTCTATGATTGCATGACAGTTGTACCAGTAAAAAATGTTAATTGGCTGGAAGTGCGTGTGCGTATAGCACCTGAAGAATGCAATACTGTCGAGCATTTATGCTTCGCGATTCCATTATTAACAGAAGATTGACTTTCAAAGGTTACCGACGAAAATAAAACTGAAGCGGAGCAACAGTTATGATATGAAATTGCTATGAGTACTGTGCCACTCGTGAAATACAAACGTGTATGTGTGGCCGTGACGCTGTTTGTAGAATCACCTGATCTGCTTACAGTGCAAATTCAATAAATCTTTAGCTCAGTTCGACAGCTTGTTCACAGAAATGGAACACCAGTCTATTTCGTGTACAGATATGGAAACGGGGCATTAGCGACCCTGATTTTCAGTCAGTGAAAATTTAGTAAATATTTTCCAATGTGCTGAGAAGTTCAATTATGGGGTTACACTCTTATGGTTGTGGAATTTTGGACCATAATCAAGTAGCATGGTACTAGCAGTTTGTTTGGTTGCATATCTAGGTTGAATTCTTCTACGCCACATGACTGTCTTCCGGCATGGACATCTTTTATTAACTGTGCTTGGCTGGTTCGCGCGTTGGCTCGAATGCACTGACATGTGATGAGAAGACAAAGTCATGTGTCGCAGAAAGCTTTGATCTAGATCTTTATCAGAGATCCTAAACTGCTATTATTATACTACTTAAGTGCTTAAGCGTGTCGAATGCGATAACTTCAAGATATATAAATTACAAATCAAAAAGAATAAGAAGAAACTAATTATCTATTATTTGCAGCATCGACACCATGGTGGATGGGCGGAAATGATATAGAATCTGAGGGAAAGTGGATGTGGACGGCTAGTCGAACTTTATTTAATAGCTCGTATACCAACTGGCGCAGAGGGGAACCCAGCGATTCGGGCGCTAATAAGGAAGACTGCCAACACATGTACAGTGACGACGGTACTTGGAATGATGCGGACTGCACTGTTCCGATGCATTATATTTGTGAGAAAAGGTCCGTTATTCATTCAGCTTTATATTTTAAAGCAGTTAAATATTATTTTTTTTTCATTGTTAGTATTTTTTAGCGATTATTATGGCATTCTCTAGAAAGGACTTATTGAAAAGTATAAAGCATGTATATTATCTTTTTTATGATTACTCTAGATCTGTTATCTCAGGTGTCAGAATACCACTTTAAAATCTACAGCTCCGCTCATGTGGCCTAAGTGGTTAGAGCATCCTTCTGGGATGGGGATCTCGAGGGTTCGAAATTAAGAATTCAGAATTAAGAAGTGCTAGACATCAGCATAAACTGCAACACTGCAGACATCTTAACGATATGACTACAATTATGACAAGCTACTTTAACAAATCTAAATAACAAAGAGAGAGAGAGAGAGAGAGAGAGAGAGAGAG
>QKMX01260895.1:7772-19211 GCA_003401595.1 Venustaconcha ellipsiformis | reverse complement strand
ATATATATATATATATATATATGTAATTGCTATTGTTTGCGATTTCTTTTCTAAGTAGTAAGTTGCAGCCAAACCTAAATTTATCTTTAAAAATATTAAACTGTACTTAAGATAAAACTATTTAATCCCTTGCATCTCAATCCACCTTCCCACACACACATACGATCCACACTTTTGTGCGAATAGGATGAAGGAACACTGAATTTCATCCATGTTTTTTATCATATTGTCAGCATAATCATTTTTTTTTCTTCTGGCCTTTACGAACTAATCAAACGATGTTATATTCTCCGCATCCATACACATTATAGTACGGATATATATAGTACTAGAGGTCTTAGACATAGATTGTCTTTAATAAATCGCTCATGAGGAATAAATGTTAACAATTAAAGGTAAGTTTCTTTCATTTTCTTATTGAATAAGCATTTTATGTATCTATTTTTTTGCAACATGCAGTGGGGGTACTTGGGCACAAATTCAACAAAAATGTATTTTGTTTCTTAAATCTTGGGATATATGATCCAGTTTGAAAATAGTTTCACAATTGTGTCCAAAGATATATAGTAAATACACTAGCAAGGAAGTATTTTTGGAACATTTATCTTTCGTTGCAGAGAGGTTCGAGAGCATTTTGTACACTTTTGAAAGTGAATTAATGTAATTCGTTTTGAGTGTTTTAGGAGATGAATGGTAATAATAAATGATGGCGATGAAATTGAAACAAGACATGCTTTTATCAGATCTCATATTTTTTTATATTTTCATTACCTAGGCTGATGCATGGTTCAAAGAATGTGAACAGCCACCAAATTTTGTTATGATGTGTTTATGAGGAGATCGAGTGGAATGGAAGGGTCATTGTATGTTTTGCATTTTATAGTCATCTCTTAATAAGCCTTTTCTTTTAAAACGTGCACTATTAATAAACACCTTCATTCAATAAAACTGCTTCTAATTATACTTGTTAGGCTCAGCTAAAATGAATTGATTTCATGCCATATTAGTCGGTGTTTTAGACAGGATAATTCCTTGCAGGGTTTACATAAAGTAGACACCAAGACTGTACTAGGGTAATTTAATGAAATATTATGGAAGAAACCAATGAATAATGTGTTTCTTTACCTTAAATCAAATATAGGTGCATCAGGCAATCATTTAGTGTCAATCTGTTCAATTGTTGATTGTATGCAGATGAACATAATCCATCATGTATTCTTTTTTTATTGCATTGGTTACCGTGTTCTATTTTTCCATTCTCCTAATACCATATATAGCAAGTATTGGATTATCTGGAAATAGTCCTATACCCAGTAAATATCCAATAATATTTCTTGATTGCGAGGTTAATAATAATTTAATATATTTCTGTAACATCAACCCTTGTTCCATTTTCATATTTGTCTACAAGTAAAATTTGCAGTGGTTCCAATTACATATTTAGCTCCATTTATCATTTTTAAACTCTGCAAAGTTTTACAAAAAGATAGATACAGAACTACTGATCACATATGTGTACCCCTGTAAAAATAACTGTAGATATAAGGATTGCACAGGATGGTAGGCAAGACTACAACAACTAAGAAAAATGTAAAAGCTAAGTCAATCTTCGAACAAAGAATTGTGTGAAACATCATCACACCTTCAAGGTATCCAGTGAAAATTGAAACTTGAGAAAGATTAATGAATGACAGCATCATAGATAAAATATTATTACAGTAAATTTAGCTCTTTATTTGGATTGTCATGGAACTATCATTTTGAAAATGGTCCTTATGAATGTTATCCCATTTTATTTTAGGGTTGGCACATATTTCGCCCATTATGCCTACTTTATCAAATGAAGGGGTAACATGTCTTCCTTTTAATCAATCATGCTGTAACTGTTGAGTTCGCATATTCGCTTTATAAGCTTTATAAATAGTTCCTTAAATAGTTTTGTTATAATGTCAAAAAATTGTAAGTTTGATTCAAAATGCAGTATGTAAGGTATTGTGAACAATTTAGAAAAGATTCTAAAACTACTTCAATACAAAATCTAGCTTTATTTTATATAATCCTTAATTTTTTAAACATTGATGAGAAATTTTATTTCAGCACCCTGTCATATGAATGCATTTTCTAATAGTCTTACAGTGGTAGACAAGAGGGTTTCTTTGGGTCGGCTGTATTTTCACCATGCACAGTTACTCTAAAGATATAAAAATCATGAAAATGAAGTTTTAAATATTGGTTGTAATATAGTTTTCTTTATAAATTTTTAACTTGATTGTTATGCACTAGGCATGACTGACATTTGATCCATCATAGATATCTAATTAGTTTTGTAATCAGTAGGTTGAGAGTTTCATATGTTTTTAATGTGGGATGGGTGCATCTGTTTGTTTTTTTTGTGCTGGTTATTGTCAAAGCGCAGTATACAGATTGCTGCTGAACACGTTTAACAGTGTTTAAACGTTTCTATTGTTTTATCATGTTAAGCGTAGTTCATGTAGTGAGAATTGTCTGGTACAGCACTTGTCAACCTTTATTAATGTATGTTCATAGATGTTTCAAGACAAACTGAGAAACATCTTGCTTTTGTGATATGCTTAGTCATCCATGTACTGTTAGGACGTACTTGCCTTGCTAATGCCAGCAATACTTAGAAAGACTGGAGTTTATGGTAAGTATAATGGTATGTATTTCAAAATCATGGAATACATTTGTGTGGAGATCAAAGGATGGATATGCACAGTATAGATATATGTTTTATGTGTGCTACTGGTCCTCTTTTTAGCAATAGGAAATTATTTTTTCTGTCAGTCAGAAGTTAAGTTATTAATGACAAATATGCATATCATTAGTTGATGACTCATTGACATTTATTTGAAATTTTTGGAGGGGAAAAGAAATAAACTTTAACCATGATTAACCCTGCAGTGCTCAAAGAAAACGAATTTGGACACAGGCCAAGGACTGGTGACTTAAAAAATAACATGCCCTGACCAAAGTTCCACAAGCCCTAACTCCAATTTCGATTTGCCCAATATTTCCCCTTTTTAATATTATTTTTTACACAAACATTGCAATTGCTACAATTCAAATATAAATTAGATAGGGGGTTTGAAGGTAAAGCAGGTGCTGTTACCCACTACACTCACTAGATCTGGATTGTTCTGGTATTCAAACGTATCTGCTGGTTTATGGTTTGAAACAAGTTGACATATGTCAATACGTTGTTTACAGTATGTGTAAAGAATTCATTGCTACCCCCTGTCTTATAAGTGTTTTGTTTATTGATAGCGTGTTTCACAAGGTTAAGCCCCATCTGCGTGTTCTTAAATTTATTTGTGTTGGATTTTGTTGATATTATTGATAACTAATGCTTCTTAAATCAAATTCAAAGATAAATCACACTTGAATACTATTCTGACACTTGAAATGATCATGCTTTGCGTTTTATATATGCAGTAAAATACGACTTCATAGAAACATTGCCACTATTCACAAACTTGTTAAAAGCCTGTAATACATATGGCTTAAGCACTACAAGTCCTAGTCGGAATGAGAATCATTCTTTTGTAATGAAAATATTTTCTTTTGTAATAATTATTTCAGTTACTGATTTTTTCTTGTTCACTGACAAATTTTATGATAATTTGATAAATTTTATTTTTTTTTTTTATAAGAGAAAGGCAATATTTTAGTTTATATTCAAATTTCACTTAACCATTCATATCTAAGTAGTATTTATCTATTCAGAAGTATGTAGCATGTCTTAAATTACTAAAGCCAATGATGAATAGCTATTTGCCAATTGAATTCTGTCTTACTGTTGTACAGATCCATTAAATATAGAAACGTATTTTGTCCAGTCAGTATGCATTGCAAAAGATGACAAACTGTGTTTTGAAATGGTTGCCACCTCATTAACTTGTTATATGTAAATATCTTTAAAATTAATAGTTCAGTATTGAAATAGCTACAGATATGGAATTTTTCATTCCAATATTTTAAAACCGAGTGATACACAGTCAGTTTATCTGCCTAAAGATGACGAGTTTCTATAATAATTCTAAAGTTTATATTTTATCCTGTTATTGAAAGATATGTATTCAAGTCAGTGATAAATAGTGCTTGTATCCTTTTTCAAGTTCGGAAGGGACTTTTCACGCGTTTTATTGTGCAGAAAACACTTTTAATTTTTGACCTTTTTAGCCTTGAATAAATCGTTACTGTAGTAACTATTTTCTGAATTGTTAGAGAAACAATATTCAGTAGTGGTTTGCTTTTCTGTAATTTTTTCCTTTCGTTTCATCAACAGGTTGAAGTAGCATGCAAGTCCATTATAGGATTATTCAATGTGGATCGACGAGACTGAATTTTACTAGTAAGTAGGGTTTTGCTTGTAATTTGGAAAGGTAGATTCTTATTGTATATTCATACGCAATTAAATCACTTTGCATTGTTTTAGGGATGTCTTCTCATAAACGTCTATACTCGTATTGTTTGCAGCTGGGGTATTTAGATTTGACTAATTATGTACTTCTATGCATTATTACTGGCGTCTTGGCAAGAGTGCACAAATTCCACTAAGCCTATAAACATATATTTGGCTTGAATACTTATATGCATATGTAAACAAGATTAGATTGTCAGGCTGTTATAGCAGCATTTCAGTTTCTTTCACACATCGTGAAATATTATATTGTTTGACAATACAATTCCTTGTTAGCACAAAAACAACTTTAGCTAAAAAAAAAACAAGTTGCATATGTGTGTGACTGGATATGAATGTATAGGATCTTGCTAGATTTTCATGTCATTGTAGCAGTTAATGAAATTGGCAGAAAGAAAAAACAAATTGTGATTAGAAATTGTTGTTGGCTTATTTCTGCAAGTGCCTGGAGGATGACTATCCTTAATCCTGTTATAGTGCATTTCATAATTAAACAAACATAACTATTATCATTCATATTAACGGACATATAAAACACAGATGCAAAAGCAATTATTGTATCAATCCTGACAAAAAAGCATGGCATGAGTATTTTGATCTGTGTCACATTTTTAATTTGGTATTAAACAGTATTCTTTTAGGCAAGCATTTTTGTGTGGTTATAATGAAATAATCATTACTAATGACATGATAAAACAATATTATCCCCAATATTCCCTATATATTTTCTTGGATTAATTTTGAGACATTATTTGACATCAGAACTGTATAATCTAAAGGCTAGATGAATAGTGAGATGCATGTGAAATAGATGTTTTCATCTCCAATGATGTGGTCAAATGCGATCTAAATGTTGCAGCTATGGATATTATAATAACTACGATATATGTTTAAATCGTGGTTGAGTAATACAAAAATTATAGACAAATATAAGAAAGATCTTACATAAGGGTGCTAGCATTCAAGCTGCTATACCAACAATGATGTGTTTTTCGTTTTTGGGGAGTTTAACGCCATTTCCAAGCAAATTATAGGCTTTATTTAGTAGCCAATGTAACTGGCAGAGGAAGAATCCAGGAAAACCCCAGCATGTACCAACACATGGGTAGCTACTTGCAGCTTTCTCATATACTCATATTGTGAGAATAAACAACTAGAACATGCTGCAATATGTTTAAAATGTGCCCAAAACAAAGTGAAGAAACTAATTAGACCTTTCATACTAATTTCTTAAACTAAATATGTGGATTATTGCATTTAAACAAAAGATACCACAGTTATCACGCTGATGTTAAGGAACTACGCAACTGAGGTTTCATATAAAATGAACATAAGTTTATGATACAACACAGCCATTTTAAATTAGCTGTTAATGATAATTGTCATGTACCTACATCATCAAGCATACGCATAGGTTTTTCCAACCAGCAACCATTTAACATCAATGAAGTCCTCCAAGTAGATTTCAAAACTCTTAAAGTCACTATAACACCTCAATCGCTATGAAAAAGAAAATCTTGGAACAATCGGCAATTTTAACATATACATGTCCATCTGCCATGTAATTTCATCAAGCAGCTGCCCTATATTAATTACTTCATTGAATAACTTATATTAGTGTATTCACACAGTGTCAGTCTGCCCTTTTTCTTTACATGTTCTATTTCAATAAATATTGATCAATATTCTGTTGAGGGCTTCATACTCATGAGCCACTTCTACTTTCTTCATTATTACAAATCAAATTTAATAAATTATTTATTGGCTCTCCTAAATGGTAATATGGTCTTCAGCAGTACAACTTAGTCTTCAATTTATTAGCAGTTTGAGGTTCAATGAAATAACTTGTTTAATAGCTCGCCAAACCAATATAAATAATAATTGTTATGTTTGTTTAATTATGAAATACACTATAATAGTTTTCCAAGCGACAAAAGGCCTGTAAGTGATTCATCCACTTCCCCCAAAGCATTAAGGACAATCATCTTCCTGGCACTTGCAGAAATAAGCTGAAAGATCAATAATTTTTGCACATAAAACATGCCAACAACAACAATTTCTAATCACAAAATTGTTTATCCTTTCTGCCAATTTCATTAACTGCTACAATGACATGAAAATCTAACAAGACCCTATACATTCATATCCAGTCACACACTGATGTGTTATGTATTTATAACCCGCTATGATTGAAAATGGTTTGTGTTTTATTTACACATGGGAACCAAGAATGTGAGTTGGTTGTTGTATCATTTGTACAATTACTATCCTTGGCACGAGTGGGATTTATGAATGTATGTGAAGTAATATAGAATATCAAGATCATTTAAGTATTGCAGCCACTGCTCAACATAACATTGGAGGACATGTCGTCTATCTGTTAGCACGTCTGTTATCACGACTACTTTACTACTGAAATGATTGCCATGAAACATCTTGAGGTCTAGTTTGTCATGAATGGACTTAGTGCTGCTTAAGATTACATTTTGTCCGAGATTCATTAGGACAAATTTGTTATTGCTACTACTCCTAAATTCCTTAGAGGATTGCCACGAAATTTTACACATAATAGAAATGGAGCAGTTAGAACATTAAATATAACCACAGTGGCCATATTGAAAATCTTGTTACTGCTACACCGCCTGAAGAAATGGTCATATCAACACGTTTTATAAATCTAGTTTATCCTAAATGATAAAACCTTCAATATTACCACTGTGGCTGTCATTTTAAAAAAAAAATCTTATTATTGCTGCCCCTCCTGGATGGATAATAATACCGGCATGGTGTTTTCACCAAGACTTCTAATGATGCCTGGTTGATCCAAAACAAAAACGGTGCCGATACATCAAATTTTGTTGTCATGACAGCCGTTTTAAACAAATCTTGTTATGGCTACTCCTGAACACAATGCTATCTCAGCATCATGTTTTCAACAGAAGACTTCTGATGGCAAGTTGGTTCTAAAAGAAAATGTCCTAAATAATTGTGTGTCTATGTGCAAGGCACTTTAGTTTTTTTTGCCTCGGAACCATCTAACCGTCATCGTGGTCTCTCCCTTAATACACAAAATTACGAGCCTCAAAATACCCTTTCGTTGCTGAATAGAACGCACTTCCAGTTATTTATGACAACACCTACTATATGTTTGTGTATGTAAGCGTTTGTTTTATACAACCTTCCAATCAAGTAATCAACATAATTTAAAAGAAAAAAAATCATACAATAATTTCCTAATTGAAAATGTAGGAGCTCTGTTTTCTGAATTTTATTCCATGCAATATAAGAATCTAAGAAGGTCTTCACTTAAACAAGTGCAACTAAAGCGTATGTGTTACATTAGATTAAGATTTCGGGTTTTTTTGCGAAGTCTAACAAACCCTTATATCTTGCAGTAAGATGATTATATCAGCGATTTTGCGAAATAGCTAGAACTTGTTTTGAATTCGCATGATAAATGATTCACTAAGACGCTTAATTTAAACACTAAAAATGGTAGAAATTTCGTTACTGACAATAACCTCATTTAATTTTATCACGTTTATATCAAGACTGTTAATTGACTGCTTTATTGAAGTAAAATATAACAAATAGAACTATGATGCTTTTTGCAGCCTCTAATAGTGAAGTTCCTGTACACTCAATACCATAACATTTTTCACTGTAATGCATTGCTCTTGTATTGACGGCGACCAGTTTGAAGAAGGTATGACTCGTAATCCAATGGTCGCAGAATCGATACGGACCGAGGACTTCTGTGTAGGCTGCCTTGGTGTGTCATTGTAAAAGGCGATTAGCCAACAATGTGATAAAATGCTGTAAATACCAACAAAAACCAAATT
The DNA here is from genome assembly GCA_003401595.1 of Venustaconcha ellipsiformis. Lineage (NCBI taxonomy): Eukaryota > Metazoa > Mollusca > Bivalvia > Unionida > Unionidae > Venustaconcha > Venustaconcha ellipsiformis. Next base: position 10,928 of record QKMX01260895.1, on the reverse strand, counting down.
TGTTTAATCAAAAACAAAAGGAAAAGAAATATACAAATTCGTAACATTAATACGCTTTCCTTTTTTATTCATGAATAATTGTATTCAATAACTAAACAGTACACACAGACACACAAGCCAAGAGGAAAAGAAAATGTTTGAAAACCATACCGACTGTTATTACCTCTGATTGTATCTAACATTTTTAGTGTTAATTTAACTAAAAGAAACAATAACTCGTACGTGTATATGCCTATCAATCAAGGTAAACTCCAAGAATATCCTCATATTACTTTGTCACCCTATTTATAAGTTAATTGAGAACGTCCCTCCAAAAACAGATAATGTTGATAACATGTATATATGTGAGTTGCAGTTGGTCTGTAATGTGTCATTGCGGAGTATACATCGTTTGTGACAAAGCTTGGCCAAATATCTCCTTGTATATGTTCATTAACTTAATCACACACTTTTATATGCATTTTAATATTTTACGAACGAGGATATTGCGTTTGCTGATATTAGAAACTATTTTTAAGTACATGTATATCTTGTATTATTCAACATTCGTAAAAGAAATAGACCAATTTAAATGTCCATCTATTCAATAAACAAATTAGAGGAACATATTCTTTTGGATAGTCATGCTGTTTCGCGAGCTCATCTACATTTGAAATGTTTTGTGGGGTTTTTTTTTTTGCCAATAGGAGTTAATATTCTGCCATCTTTCCGGGTGAAATCGATTTTTTTCTGTCCAGAAAACACTTGTACCTTTCATTCAAAGAGTTCTGTTCTACGGACAGATACCCAATTCACAAACCAGGCTGTTCTATAAAGACAAATGTTATCATTAGAACAGATACAATATTAATTAACTTGAGACTGATTTATGAAGACAAATGTTGTTCATCAAACAGATCTTCAATTCACTAAGCCAGGACTGTTCTATTACGACAACGTTTGCCCAAGAAAGATTTACAAATTAATAAGCAGTGGCTATTCCATGAAGACAGATTTTATCACCTAACAGGTGAAGTTATTTTGTGAAAATGGGACTCTTCTATAAAAACTAATTTTGTCCATAAAACAGCTATAGAATCATTAACTCAGGACTGTTCTATTATAACAACTTATGTTAATAAAAACTGATATTTAAATAATTCAGGACTGTTCTGTGAAGACATGTTTTGTCAGTAAAACAGATGCACAATTCACAAAGCCAGTACTGTTCTATGAAGACAAATTTTTGTCCATATCGCAGATCGACACTCCATGGAACCAGGCTGTTCTATGAAAACAAATTTGTCCATCAAAACAGATATTCAATTCAATAACTCGAGACTATTCAATGAAGACAAAGTTTGTCAATCAAAACAGAAACACAATTCAATAACTTGAGACTATTAAATGAAGACAACGTTTGTTCATCAAAACAGATGCACAATTAAATAATTTGAGACTATTCAATGAAGACAACGCTTGTCCATCAAAACAGACTTAAAAAATCACTAAGCAGTAACTGTTTCATAACGATAGACTTTGTTCATATAAGAGGATTTCTATGATGACAAAATTGGATCCATAAAACAGAGCGCAGGTTTCATAAAAAGGTTACTTTTCTATGAAGTCACATTTTTGTTTATCTGTTTCGTGTTCATTATATTCTGATAACATTTGCTTCTCATTTAGATTACATTTTCGGCTAAGTTATTAAATCCCATTGAAAATTGTTGCCTGTATTAATCATAAAAGTTTCTTATGTCCTACTTCAGGGACGATTTTATTTTAATTTGTTTTTCTTAAAAAGGACTGCATGTATGTATATATGCTATTATGTTGAGTTCTATTAATATAAAAGTAAGTAATCGTTAATAATTTGAGGAAGACGAAGCAGCACAACTGAACGTAAACATGTAATACTTCAAAAAACAGTTATGCACAATTATGTAAAAGGTATTTAAAAGAAACAAATGGGACTCCGCGAAAATATTTTTTCCAGGAAAATGACACTACTTAGAAACACGGTGTCACCGACGTTACTCGAGCTAAATTACTAAATTAGCGTCAAATGTTTGTATGTTCTAAAGTGACTTTGTTTTGAACAACATAACAAAATTATCAACCATGATTTGAATTTTTCTGTTTTTGTTTTAGAGTTCCGAACGTGTCCAAAATTATACGAAACATGCATATCGCCAGGCTTATAGACTTTATCAAGGATCATGAAATTTAATATTATTCCAGATCTGATCCGAAACAAAAGTAGATGTAATTTTGTAGGAGAAAAGTTAATGGTAATATTTTTTGTCAAGTCTTTTGTTTGATGTCGTCCAATAACATCTAAACTGTGTATCTCTATGCCGAGTTTTCCCCATTGTCGCATTTAAGAACCCTAACCTATATAACGTTGTTTTCTCCGGACAGATAATATCGAACGTCTTATGAATATAATTTACAGAAATACTATGTTGACAAGGTAATTTCGTCCTATTCAAGAAACAAAGCCCTTTTAAGTTTCGTATCTATCGCTTATTTTATATACAATTCTAACCGCAGTACCACCCACATCTATAACTCCCAAAATCTCATACTCGATTCCTGATAGATACTTATATGCGTTTTATTAAAGTACATCGGCGCTTGTTATATGAAAGAGGTCACAAGTCACTCGTCAATCACATACATTGTTAAGAAATTATTTCCAAGGACATAACCTCCGTAACATAACATCCAGATTATAGTAATCGTAGCACAAACATATAGCTAAATATAATTTTGTGAATAAATACTGACATAGTGAAGGAAAATGAGTCTATGATTAAGAATAAACGATTGTTCATCTTAAATTTGATACTTTTTATTTGTTATTTTTCTAACCATTTTCCTGGAATGAATGATGACATTGTTTTATTTTTTTATTCTCAATAGTTTTCAATGTAGCTCGATGGTTTGAGTAGAGCTTTATTTCAGCAGTAGAAAAAGATACGGGTGAGGCAGATGTGTGTGGCAACGTCAGCCGCAATCAAATTTTGTAACAGATGGATTAGAAGATGCTTTGATGGTATACAGAAGAGCTAGTTTTGTTCATCCGAGATATAGTGATCGTTAATTTGCCTCAGTATAGATGTTTAATCTAGTGGAACCTCTCTCTCTCTCTCTCTCTCTCTCTCTCTCTCT
>QKMX01260812.1:3722-19943 GCA_003401595.1 Venustaconcha ellipsiformis | reverse complement strand
GAAAAATTGTTAAAGTTACTTTAAAAATCCAAATCACAAACACACCTTTATGATAGAGAACTGTTAGATGATTGCAGAAGCTATGGTGGTTTTCTGATTTAATTTTTTCTTGGATCAATATAGTAAATTGATCCAATGATTAGTCAATAGGGAATGTATAAAGCATGACTGCAGTGTGTCATGCTAAAACAAAAGATTACTGATTTCTTTATGAAAGTCAACAAGATAAATAGTTTAGCTGTTAAGAACATTACTAATGGGGATGAAATATTTGCAAACCAAACATAGCACTGAAAACATTGATATGGAAATAACCAACATGTTGTCATTTACTAAATTTTAGGTCTTGCTGAAAATTTGATACATGGATAGAACATCATGCATGAATTGAGGAAAATTGTGTCTTGAATATATATCATGTAAACCATTTCCTAAATCTATTCCTATTGGCTGCCATAAATGCAGTGGTTCTGCTTTTATAAAAAGCTGCTTTTGTTTTGGGAATTTGGTTCTCAAAGCAAAAATCACACTACTCTGTGGAATATGGTAACCTCAGACCTTTGAAACTTGATTGCTGTAGTAAGAAAATGTTAGAATATATGAGGAAAAATAATGAAACAAAATCCTACATGGATCTGTAATTCAGATTTATATATAAGATTTTTTTTGTTGTTGTTTCTTTCTAATATTTCTTAATGCAGTGGTAGAGTTTCAAAGACCTGTGGGCTGAATAGTAAATAAATTGATGACTATATACATTTGTGTTTGTTCCATTAAATTATTTAAATTTTCAGTTACCATTTGGCATAGTTTAACAACAACACCTCCCTCCCCCGCCTCCATGATGGTGCAGGGGACCTCCACTTCTAAAGTATATTTCTCACAGCATCTTTGATTCTTTTCTGATTAGTGATGGTGTTAACACAAGTGTTAATCAATCCTCCAAGACCCTTTATAACTGAAGATACCAGGTTCCAAGGAACTTGCACAGCAAACATTCTATATCTTTTGCTTTGTTAGAGGGTAGGAATTTGCTATAAATTCTGTTTGCTCATTTTTTTAATATCCTTTGATACAGTAAAATATTGATGTATGTGAAAATTTTCAAATAAATTCAGTTATATCATCTCACTGTGTGTTTTGTCTAACTAGGTAGTTAATGTAAAACTCATGCCATTCTAGCTCATATATTTGGAGTCCCTGAGAAATATTGCAGTTTTTTGCACAGTTTATTTTGCTGTAATTTTATGTCATAAGTGCTGTCTTTGTCAGTTCAATTTTATATTGTCATGAGAGCTTTTATTCCAACATTAAATTCTAAAGTGTGTCATTTATTATGAGCAGTTGTAATATGAATGTCCTGATACACAATATGTAACATGATAAATTTCCTTTCTCTTGAATGTTTTAGATTTACATGTCTTCACAGTCATTTTCATTGTGATAGTGTATCATTAATGGTCTGCAGAGTTTTATAAAAACTAAAACATACCCAGTTCTTTGTCACGTCAAATACAAATTTGTGACCTATGAGTAGGAATGACTACAGATCTGTATATTTACTTTTGTGGTATGTGTAGATACATCTGAAATATGTACTTTGTAAAGAATGCTTTAATTAATGGAACATAATTGTGTTTTCTTTTATTGCATCTTCAGTATCATGATATTGGGGTAGTGATAGGATGTATCGTTGCAGAAAACATTGCGATTTTCAGTGTGTATTGATGTATTACTACAATCTAATGATACATTTATTTTTTATGATGTGAATTTATTTCACTGTTTATATATCTGGATTTTGTTTTCTTACAGAGCACAGCAGAGAAATAATAATTGATTGTCCACCCAGAGCTGGAAACTTTCCTGGTGCAACCAGTACTCATCTGCCTCGAGGTGCTGGACCAGTGGGTATATCCACTTTGCCAGGTAAGGAAGCTACATTAGATATTGCTTCTCTAGATTGCTCTTGATGTATATCAGAAAATTTGGATCCTTGTACCATCTTGAGCCACTTTCTTGGTCACATATAGGACGTATACAACTGACACATGGATACCTCCTAAAGAGTGATTCTTGAACTTGTTATATCACTAGGCCATAAAGTATGTAACACAATGAAAACCAACAAGCTTAGTAAAATCAAGAATTTACTTCTTTAATGTACATAATGAAAATTCAAGAGAGATTTACAGTATTGTGAATTAAATCCCAAATAATCCTTAATGTGCTGTTACAAGTCCAGGAGTATAGAATGTTCCGAGTCCATTCTGATGTGGATGTCAACTAAGTGGCAGTGGAACAAATTCATGTTGAGCATTTCAATTTCCACCCAAAGTTTTTTAAGTGAACTCTAGTAAGAGAAAATCTTGGACGTTTTTAGGGCGTATAGTTCATATTTTTTTAAAAATGTTATCATATGCATTAAGAATTTTATGTAATGTTATCTTTTTGTTTAAGCAAACATGGGTATTTATTATAATAAATGCTGATATTCATGAGTGTACACCAAAGTCAGATGAGAGCAAGATCTGAAATGGACATTTTCATGCTGCAGCTTATTTCAGGATAACCCAATATTCAAACATGCTAATGTTTAAAGAAGTTACTTGAGTACATGATAAAATTTAATCTTCAGTAATGTAAATGTCTAAGGAAAATATTTTAGTAGTTTAGATGACAAATTTAAGGTGACAAAACTGTCAAAGCAAAAAACAAATTTCTTATTTTTATAACATTGTTAGTACATTATGTGTTTATTCCTATTAAATGTTTGACCCCAGATGTGGATGGTTGGGGACACATGGTCTCCTGACCTTGGTATCTTAAGTGCAACACAGCATCTTGTAGCATATTTTATGCTTATGGAAAGGCATATCTTAATCTTGCCAGTAAATGCTGTGCGAGTCATTATTGAATCAACAAAACAAAATTTAAAATGTCAGTATGTGTACTTTCAGGATATAAACATTCTCCCATTCCTGGTTTGAACAAAAGCCCAGTGCTAAACAGCAAGGATTTTCCTGCATATACATTTCCTATTAATCGTGCCCACAGCAATCCTAATCAGTTTGTTGGTAGAATGGTCACCAATCCAAGTTGTGTACCCAGTCAAAGTCCTGTTACTAATGCTAGTGGACAGTCCAGTATACAAGTCATTAGTAGTGCAAACAGTAACTATGTCTTACAGCAGCAGCAAGGTGGGGTGTATGGAAAAGTTCTTCCAATGTATTCTGTCAATCCTGCTGCATCTCCACTTGGACCTACTAAGGAAAAGACATCACGGCCTGCTAGTCGAAGCGGCAGTAGAAAAGACAGTTTTAAGGAAATATTAGGCCAGCTGCAGGTTCATAGCCCAAACCTGCCACCTAGTGTTGTTTCACCAAGCACCAGTGTAGACATACCATGGATGGCATACGTACAACCAGTACATTTGGATACCCTAGAGACCCATGGAAACTCACCGATTGGATCTGATCCCAGAAGTCATAGATCATATACAAGTGATGATTCTAATCAGTCAACAGCAGCTAGCACTAGTACAGTTCGATCTGGTGAGATACACTATCAGACAACTTCACATAGCTCAGCAAGTCTAGGAAGCATGGACTGTATACCACAAGAATTTGTACCTCCCCCACCTATGTTTACTGATGAAGGTGCTAAATTGGATGCCCCACCCACTGCACTCATTCAGCAAGGACCCCTACTGACTGAGCAAACACATGGTAACCCTCCAGAAACAGATGCACCGTCAGCCAAAGTTAAAGATCAAAAGGTAAATTATATTTTGACTTGCATTATCATGGTCATGTTTTTTGTCTACTTTTCCCAAAATACATACATGTAGGATCTTTAAATTTTACAGAATTTAGTATATTTTCCTCACATTTGCAAGGCTTTTCTTATATATCAAAATAAAAATTGCAATATTAAAATTTTTAAATAGAAACATTGATAGATAATTATGAAGCGTTTACTACAAGTGGTTTGGAAAGACAATACAGTGAAAGTCAGATTCTAATTTTATCAGTTGCATCAATAATCATTTACAACTTGTTAAATTAATGATACTTTATACTCACTTATAAGTTGACTCCAACTGCAAACAACATAGCCCCAGATCTGATGTTGCATATTGCACCAGAAGATCATGCGCTTTTTTTTGTTCTGCTAATTACTTCTGAGTGCGTAGACACAGATCTGCTAGTACATAGAGTAACAGTTGGATCTGACTAGTACAAAATTATATATGGTATTTTTATTAAGTTCACAATGGTGATAGCTTGATGTACCATATGTACTCACTTATAAGTCAAGTCAGACTGCAGACAACAAAGATGCTGCTCTGCCCTAGTATATGTCTGCAGATTAGGGCCAGTGTTGTTTGTTCTACTGATTGTTCACAACTAACTGTACAGACCCAGATCTGCCAGCACATTTTGCAATGGCAGATCTAGGTCTCTGCAGTTTCCAATTTGATTTGTCTTATAAGCAAGTACATACACTAGTGATCCTTTGGCATCCATGTGCACATCTTTATATCTGTCTGTGCATCTGTCTGCACCCTAATTAACCTTGGCATTAAATTTGTCAACTTAGCTAAATAATAGGTGGGCTAAACTAAAGGACTCTTGTTTAGATTAACCTATGGTAGTGTTTCATTATTGCATTTTTCCACACAGCTGTATGTCATTACATTCAGTCTGTAGTAGATTGTTGATATTTTATCCTGCCTTCATATCTTCTCAGGTGACCAGTAAAGACAATGATAATTCCAAATCTAAGTCTCCAGAAGGTGCCTCCGGTGTAGTGAAAAAATCAAAGCCAACTCATATCACAGTTCAGAATCAAAAAGAGGTCCTCCATCCTGAGATTGAAGAGATTCGTGACCAGTCACATGCTTTTTCCCTACCATTTATCACCGCTTTGTGTAATGACATGTCCCTCATTCCCACACATAGTAATTCAGGAAGCATTGCTGGCTCGTATGATATGTCCACCATTCACTCTACTGATTCAAGGACATCTAGAATTTTGCATGAAACAGACCCAAGACGTCTTTCAGCAAACTACCCTAGTGGCACAATGATATCCATTCAGTCAAATCGGCCTTTTAGTTGGCACAGTGAAGGTTTTGATCTGGATGCTCAATTGGCAACACAAGGAATGAATGGTGGACTTTTTTACCCTTACCCCAACCCCTCAGTAGAAAATCATCGAAGTGTTCCACAGAATTTAAGTGATTTTACAACAACAAACCCTACCTCTTCCTGGGCCCACACACTGGCATACAACATGCCATATCAGCGAAATGCAGATCAGTATTCCCCAGAACTTATTGCCTCTCATCTTATGATCCCACCAAGATTGTCCAGTGGAGGGCACAATGGTAACACAGAAGAAAATATTCGGCATAAAAGTTTGAATTTTAAAGAGAATGTGGGTATTGCATGATCTTCAGAAGTATTAATTCTTGTTAATACTCACAACTTCTGACTTCGTACCAGGAAGTATTTATCCAGTCATTTTTAATTTTTCAAATATGATCACTTTGTACCTGCTTTCCATGCTGTCTGTTTTAGAAAAAAATACAAGAAATTTCTTTGTAATTAGTACTTGAATTTTAAAAAGTAGCATTTTTTTATAAAAAAAAATTAGTTGTCAGATAGCTACGATATGAATTTTAGAAGATGGTGTTTATAGTTCATACATTTTTAGCAGTTTGTTTTTTTGGTTTTTTTGGTCATACTGTTTTTACACATAGCTTATTTGGATTTTCCTTGAACAAATTAGAATTTTTTAACCTGTACTGTTTGAATTATACTTAACTGGTTCTAGTCATTTAGAAACTAGCTCATCACATGCACTATTTTGTATGAAAGATTGAAATCATAGGTTACTTACACAGAAATACCAGCCATTCTGATATTGGCAGAATCACTCCTGTTCTTAACCACAGATTATGCCTTTACGATTACCCCATATCAGATTCTAATTTCCAGTCAAAAAATGTTGTACATAAGCAGACCACAACTTGAACACTGGTATATTTAGAACACTGAAATGCATGTAATGTCAGATTGTAACTAACATTAACATTTATTTCACAAAAGCAGTTTAATATTGACTAATCAGAAATTGTGTCAGCACCCTGACTGAGCTGAATAAGTTTAAGAATGATGTCAAAATGAATGAAAAAGAATGTTTTTTTACATTGGTGAAACATAATGTGTGTTATACAGAGATTCCAAACAGGATATGCAAAATATCAAGATTGGATGGATTTTTTCTTGGCAAACTTCATTATGTAACAGAAAAAAAGCTGACTGTTGGACAAAATTACAACTTTAAAAGTTCTTTCGATCAATGAGGTTTAATGCTATGAATAAATGGTTGGATAAAAATGTGAAGATTCCTTTATTTTGTTCCAATTTTGATTGTTAAGCAGACTTCTTATTTCATACAAATATGGGTTGGCATTTCTGCATACATCTTATTAATTAGCCTTTGCAAGCGACTAGGCTTTACCCATGTTTTAGAACAATGTAGTTGAGCAACCTCAGCCACCCCCAACTAATACCGTATTTTCTCTTGTTATTATTAGTCTAGACTTTTGTATACTCCAGTTGCATATAGCGTTTGCAGATAAAAGCTGGGCAAGAATATAACAAAAAATGTCACCCTATTGAATTTTCTTTACATCAGTGTTTTGAACTAATCTTTGGAGGAAGTATTAAAATCATAAAGATTATGACATCATAAAGTCCATTACATGAAAAATGGTCTTAAGTGTATGTATAACTAAAATGACTTTGCAACATTCTTCCATATTGATATAAATTTTACTTTTGTTTATTTTGAAGGTGTGTGAAATGGCATACTTTGTTTGCATTATTTAAATTTAATTTACATTAGTTGGTGCTTATAGCATCTTCTGGAGATGCTTAGGATTTTTCGACACCATTTGGCTTTCAGTTGCATATAAGTTAAAGCACATGACACATCCAATTGCAGTCAGCAGAGTTCCAGATTTTCCATCCCATATTGCACCAGCAAATAAGCATCTTCACGATTTTATCTACTTCGGATTAAATCTGATTTTCAGTGGGAAACAGAATTTGCTGATAGGATAAATGTTATAAAATTGTAACAGAATTTGCTGATAGGATAAATGTTATAAAATTGTCATAAAATGTTATTTTTGATTTTAAAAATGCAGTTTTAAAATTTGATTGTCTTTTGTGATTTCAGCAATCATTAGGATCAGCAGAACATAGGACTATGTCTGAAAAATTCACTACAGATTTCAAGTGCACAACTTTGTACAAAAGTACATAACTTAGTTTCCCTGCCCTTAGGTAGATAAGTTTAGAATAAATTTCTCATTAAAATTTGTTTATGAATTGCCCAAAACATTCCTTCACTGCTGTTTTTCATATGTGTTTATGCTAACAGGAATTGTTAAAATGGAGTGTTTTTTCAGCAGTATCAGTTGGTGCAAAATCTTGCCATTGAAGAGAACGAATTCAAAACCATTTCAGAGACCAACATGTATATTTACTTCATTATACCTAATTAGCATATCAGTTGTCGACAGATGTGGTGCCTTCTGGAAGGTAAATCTGAGTCAATTCCTACATAGTTTTGAAAAATAGTGCCGTTATCAGTACTAGGTCAGAATAAAGTGGAGTTGCTTAAGATGTAATGAATTTGTTTAAAGGAGTAAATCAACATGAAAGTACAATTTACATAGTAAAGAGTTTAATTGGAAGCTCTGCCATTGTATGCCAGCATACACTGGTTGGATCTGAGGTTTTCAGTTATTGCAATTGGTGCAAGTTATATATATGTAAGTACTGTATGCAAAATGCAGAACCCATATCTTGTAAACCTTTTGGTATTTTTTTAATAGAATAATATATTTATGTGGGCTTTCTTTGAATACACAATTTGTCATTTACAATGTAGTTCAGTTGAACATTTTTATTCCATTTCCTATATCGGAAATGGAAACTGGTCAAGAATGTTGCTGGTTATACATAAAGGCACCACATTAAAGTAATCAAAATAATTTGGCTACTAGTTTGCATTTCAGATAACTCTAACATACAAGCATCATGATACAAAAAGCTTAAAAGTAGATGCCAAACAGCAAAGGAAAAAAATGGGTGTTATTGATGGTAGATTAGCAAATGAACTATTTTTAAAAGAGAAGTATCATGAGAATAAATACCAAAATGACACTTCACTGGTTGTTGACAATGTTACTGTTTTATTAAACTAAATTTCTTACTTATTGTCATTTGGGGTACAATTCTACATGTGTCTAAAACATTTTGCAAAAGTAAAATTAGTTTTACTTCCTGTGAGTATGTTTCACTTGATATACCTTAGTGCACAAAGTGGTTGTTGTATGTTAAGAGAGTTCTTCTATATATATATATATTCAAGTTAATTGTGATAATTAGATATCAAGGTGTACAAATGTTTTAATAAAAATGTCTGTATATTTTGCTTACTACTAATTTAATGTGCAAAGAGCGTAAAGCTCAGTAATTATAGTTATAAAGGATTTCGAATTGAGTGTTTACTTGCACATGTACTGTTGGCTGATGCATTCATTAAGTGCTGATATCAAATGGATTCAGACATAAAGAATTTACAGAACACAAACTTCACTATCAAACAATGAAACATTCTTATCAAATTTTTAAAACCCTTTGATGGTGAATCAGTATACATGTTTGAGATGTATATACATTATATCTTACTGTGAATTACATTATTAATCTAACTATTCATTCCCTTTAATTTCCAGTTACCATATTTTTAAAAGTAATAATTTAAATAGTACATGAAATTACTTGTTTTTTAAATCCTGCAGGTTGTAATTATCAGGAAAATTGCATAGAGAACTATTCTGCCTTGAAGTTTTATTTTCAGTTTTGGCCTAGATAATGATTATTATCAGTGTGTAATGCTTGAAAACAGGATGGTGATTAAGACCATCCAGTTATAATGTGAAAAAATACAATTTTGAAGTTAAAACTCTAAAAACACATGTATGTAAGAGTTCTCTCTTTTTTCTTCCATTTGCTTTAGAAATATTAAAACTTGACATTGCAAATATTAGATGCAAATGACAGTTTTTTTTATTGAAATGGATTGTTCAAGAAACAGAAAACACTGAGCCATCTGTCTTATGCATGTTTACATTAAGAGTTTCCGTTGGGTTGAAATTTATTTATAAATTGATTAATGAAATTACCATTTTTTTGGTGCATTTTTTGTGCTAATCTGGATGCATTTTGTTTTTAAAACGAGTAGGCAATTACAAACAAATCGAAGGGTGTGTGAATACTTTGCATGATAAATTGACAGGAAATCCTTGAAGAAATTTGTGAATAAAACCAATCTTCTCCAGTATTTTTGAATGATGAATCAATTCTTTATATAAACAATAATGCAAATTGCTGAATTGATTTAGAAACACTTGGGGCACTTCTATAACAATGCTTTATCATGTAAGGGCTGTTTATTTTCAAGCAAGGATTTGTAGCCCAGTTTACCAAGCTCACTTAAGACTGGCGGTGAAATTGCGGGGTGTATCAGTATGCAATATAAACATTAATTTTCCAGGCAAGATACTCCTCAGAACTGATTGTTTTTATTAACACACTAATTAAACACACAGTAAGAATAATTTATTTGTGTATTATATAATTTTGAAAAAATGTTCAGAACAACTCTCCAATAAAATTTATACAAATATATCTGTAAGTATATGGATGGTATATTGTGAATTAAAGCGGAGGCTCAGCCATTTTGATCATAAGCTTTTTTAATAAATATTTAAAAATCTATCCATTGATCTTAACAAAAAATGAATGCATTGAATCAGTGCTTATGAAATCATTTGCATGTGTATGTACATATTGATTTAATATTGCAATGATTTTATAAAAATTTGAAATCCTTTACATCTAGGCTTGCATAAAAGAGCATACTCAGTAGTAGATAACCAGATTTATTGTATTTTTTGAAGATATAAATTTTGTAAAGATTGTGAAAATTTAAATACTTGTATTTTATGAATAGTGCCAGTGTTAGTTAATTTTATATCAGACCTATTCATATACTTTTCCCCCTTAGACCTTACCAGTTTTACATGTACTTCTATAGTTCAAATTTTTTTTTTGTTTCCCCAGTTTTAAAAGTTGTTGTATTTTGTAAGATTCTTGCTGCAGCATTACCAGACAGTCATATACAGGTAGCCTTCTTCTTGTTTATTGTACTTGTTTACACATAATGTACACCCAACTGCAAACAGCTTAGACTCAATCGACTAATGCACAATATGCCATCAGACTGAGGTCTTATTTCTTCATCTGCCCAAAATTTCAAGCTTAAGTTATGAAGCAATATCTTTATCTGCTAGCACATGATGTGACAGATTTCTGTCACAGTTACTAATGGTAGGATGTTGTATATTGGTTGCTATAGTAATTGTGTGAAGATTAAGTAGATATGAATTTGGAGGTTGTAAAGGAAATTTCCATTAAGAAAGGCCCTGCAATACTTTCTTCATAATAGACAAGTCAGTTGTTAAGGTCTTCATTTGACACTTGTTCAGCACTGATCAACTGCTGGAGTGTGCCCTTGGGCAAGTCACTTTACTGTACTTGCCTTGGCATGATGCAGCCTTCTGACTGTTGCTGTGCTGGAAAAAGACCAAACCAAACCTATTGTTAAACTATTTAGGAAGGAAGATACCTGCAGCATGCTCATAGATTTCTTAGAATTATCTTTTGAAGTATTTATTTTGATCTTGTCTATATTTTGGCATACCATAGACTCTTGACCGTTTATGGTCACAGCATTGGGGTCATGGCATCAAGTAAAATCTTGAACAAAATTTAAACATCGGTTTTGAAACAAGTAACATTTTTGATAATACTTGAAATTTTGGCATTGGATAAATTTTTTTCCCCACAGAATGTAAGAATTGTTCTTGTGTCTAAATTCTGCTCAGTTGCCAAGGTTTATTGTAACTAATGTTAAGGAAGAGGACAAGTATTTGTCTTGTCAGGTATTTTAAAATTGCCTTTCTGATATAGATTGTATTTCAACTGTTCTTTTTCTCCACAAAAGATATGTAGTTTCTTTTCCATCAAAGCAATTTTTTGTCACGGGAATCATCAAAATATGCATATAGAAGTTCTTAAATGCTTTAAAATCATACACAAAATTTAATTTTAATTATTTAATCCAAACACTGTATAAAGCTCTGGAAGGCAGGGCAAGGTTTAGGTTGCTTGTTTCATGATTTAAAACAAACTGAATAGATCCAGGTCTGTTGGTCCATTATGCAATGGCAAATCTGATCTGTGCTATTTGCAGTTTGTTGCATGATACACACTTAAATATAATGGGTACAGTGCCTTAGCAATAAAATATTTTTGACCTCTACCTCGTATGGACTGGTTTAGCGGCATTGCATTCCTGTCAAAATATATATATAAAATAACTAAGACCATTAAATATGTGGTATTTATAGGTTATATTTGCATAGCCATATATCACTACTTGTGAGTTTTCATAAACTTTATTCTATAAAAGAAGGATCTTAGTGTCAGATATATGCTTGTTGCAGCTAACAATATTTGAAATAGCATTATGGTCTTCTTTTCCAATATTCTGGTCTTCTCTTCCAATATTCTTGTTTTTTCTTCATTATTCTCATTTGTGTCTGCATACGAAATGTACTTTTTTTCCATTTATTGTCTTAAGATGCAGATAAAGATTAATCTGTTCATGTAAAATGTGAGGGAGGCACATTTTTTAATAATTAGAGTCATACTGATGTCATTTTGCTGCCCCACCCCCATCATTCATAGTTATAGATGAATAATTTTGGCCTTAGATCACTTGTCTTTCCTCATGATAGGTAGTTCTTGGCTGTAAACAAACATAGCAATAGTGCAATAATTTTTTATCTGTATATAAATGGAAATGTGCGTGTACATAGTATGGTGTACTTAAAGCCCTGTGGAGAATGCAGTAATTTTGTACCATATTATGTATTCAGAGAAACCATTTGTACAATTATATTTTTCAGTATACATTTCTGTAGAACTTTAAACACTTGAAAGGTTATTTCGGGTAGCATTTGCGTAACATTTTCTTGAAATATGCAAAGATAACTGGTGAAGAAATCAGTATCAAAATTGGATTTGTTTATGCCCCTCCCCCTCCATATTCTGGAGTGTCAGCTACGTTTGCCCATTCTATACATCTGTCCATACATCATGCATTTGTTTCCACTCAGAAACTTTCATTTAACTAAATGGATTAAAAAGAAATTCAATAGATGGCTTAATGACAAAAACTAGTCACTTTTTTCTCAGCCTTTTCAATAATAAAATACCATATGGTCCCCAACTTTGCCGAAGAAGTTTGACGTTTTATCATACAATTTTTGCTCTATATCTTTCAAGGATTTCATGGATCAAAACCAAATATGAACAGAGGCTCTATGTTTGGCAGTCATGGATCAGGTTTGATTGTTACCATTGTTTTATCAAAATTTACTGTAAATTGTATAAAATTTTCTGCTTGACTAGCAGTGCTGTTAAATCATGAATTTCATTTGTGTTCAGTCAGTTTTGAACATGTTCATACATTGAAATCAAATTTAATATGTAGAACCCTTTAATTTTCCCTATTCTCCATCAGAATTGCATAGAGCTTTAGCCTCTCTTTGATTTTAATGTTGCCTTTGCATCTTAAACCAAGGATTTCTTCAATTCTACCTTATTGGTTTTGTTTGGACACAATTCCTTTTATGCTATAGGGAATTGTGCATTGATTCAGTGTGTCTCCATCTGTAAATGTGACAGATTTTATTTCTAGAAGAACTTAAAATACACATACAAACACTCCACCCCTTACCTCTTACAAAATTTGACAATTTGTATGTTAGTATGTTCACAAAAATTTGTAAAAGAAGAATAAATTCCTCATCTTCCATGATTAATAGGAGAAAATCCCTTTTTAAATAAGGTTTAAATGTGTAAAAGTATGGAGCACAGACATGTGCTGCTTTTTTTTTTATAAAAATGGTCTCTAGATAATGAAATAGTTGCAAAGCTTGGGACATGAAAGATTCTGTTTGTGAGGTCATATCAGTTAAAAATTATTAAAATAGTTTGACTCCTTAACTGAATTTGCCATTCATAATTCTGCATTTTAGGCAGATAATGTTAAATTAACAAGTTTGTCAGTTTAAATTTTGTATCTATAGGATTTCAGTATCTGCAGAAAAACAATGGAACCAGCGCCTTAAGTACACTCAAGGTATATTTTTCCTTTCAAACTGTAACCAGTGTTTAAATGAAGATTGTTATTATAAACAATCAGGCTACTAACAAATGTGTGATGCATGGGAGGATGCAAAGCAAAGGCATTGTGACAGGATACCATATGTATCTTGAAGTTAGTTCAGTACACTATTCTGCAGTTTTGTCAAATATAATCAGTATTTTTGTCATGTAGCTATTAAAATCTTAGTTATGCTCATCCCAGATGAAGGTTATGAAACACGTGAAATATTTTTAATCTTGTTTGGCGAGGCTTGCAAGCGATAGAAATTATTTGACTTGTTTTTAATAATTTCATTTGAAATGAGCACTCTTCCATGCACTAGACTAACAAAAGCCACATCTAATGCTAACATATATACCAGTATTGTTTTGATCTACATTGATGTATTGTGATGAAGTTTTGAGAACCAGTTAGGTCATGAATTAGATAGAAAAGGTTCTCATTAATGAAATAACCTTCCTGGAAAAATATTATAATTTTCTTGAAGGTCTGTATCGACGCTGTTTCAGTTTTATTACTGTAGATTTGCCGATGAATTACAATTTGTCATTTTTCATAATACAACTACATTTCAATTTTATGTTTCAACATTTTGACTTTTAAAAACATTTATTAGCTTGGAATTTTGATTGTTGGGAATGTTAAATTGTACAGTATTTCAATACTTTCATCATGTTACCATATTTGTAACTATGCACTTTTTGAATCAAAGTGATAAAAATAATTTGCTAAAATTTCATGTGATTTATTTTTCATGCATCAGTTCTGTTTGTCCACATTGCTAAACAAGGGCCAGTCATTATTGGTACATATAGCATAAGTTAAGTAACAATATTAATTGAATCTAAAATTTTAGATTTTAAACATTTTTTTGTTGATGGGTTTGAAATAAATTTTCTAGCAATACCTGTACAAAACTATTACTAACACTGGCCCACACCTTGCAACCAAAAGTAATAATTGCATACATTAATTTATGCTTTTTAGAAATTATGCAAGATTTTTATAGATTTATACTTGTATCTTAGTGTTATTTTGTAATTTCTTAATGGCATTTCCACACCCCACTGCTGATATATATATATATACAGATATTCATTTTATACTGTATTAATACTGTTTTAATACTGTACATAGTTGTATACATTTGTCATATGCCAATATTTACCAGATCTGATTGTTATTCAAGTTTATGTATGAAATTATTATAAATATTTGTCCTCAGTGAGAATAGTAGATACAATTTTATCCATGTATGATGTGCATTTAGTTGCATACAGTGTTATATGCACCTAGCTGCATACAATGTATTATGTGCATCCAGATGCATATCTGGTATTACATGATGTCCTGGCAGATCAGGCCTACACTTGTTGCTTTAAATCATAATTTGATTTAAAAAAACCTTCATGGACAATAAACTGCCAACAAATGATGTGATGGTAGATTAAGGTCTCTGCTGTTCAGTGTGATGCATGTTACATTGATACACAAGCACATATGATAGTTTTTATTTAATTACATGCCCATGGGTAATGCACTTGACTGTACTTGTATCAGCACAATATAACCTTCAAAGTGTAGCTGTACCATAAAATGCCAGATCAGACCAAACTAAGTGCAGTCCAACATTTTATTCTCAGATTTCACATTCAGATTCTGAACAATGTTAAATGTTTTAAATGAACAAAATGATTTATAGGCATTTTCATTAAATTTTTAAACAATATTAAACAGAATCGTATATTTACATTAGTGTTCATGATTAAATCTTAGGAAGAAAATGGCTACAATGCAGTTTTCTTTAAAGCCTAAGTGATTGCATATCTTTTACTGATCAAACATTCAGTTAATAAATTAAAAACATGTAAATTTTGTCACCCTGTCTATTCTTTCACATTGTATCATTTTCTATGACATTTGTATCATCGACCTTCATGATTCATACACTGTAATTTGATAATTCTGACCTAACCCCTTTATGTGTATATTCAGGTCGTTTTTACAGTAGATAGATTGGTATGCATGATTTATCATGCTTAGCTTTTGGACCGGTGCAGTTAATGGAGCAATCAGGTTATTGCTAAAAACAGTTGAGACCATTGTTGAGCATGGCTATAAGTAGAGGAATATAGACGGCAACTCAATGCCCTTGTCATTTTTACTATTCGGTAACACAGTAATAAAAAGTGTTCTTAAAAATGTTTTATTTTTTAAAGAAACACCTGTTAAAACTTTCCAACAACACATTTGTTTTAGATGTGATGTAGACTATATGACTTGGATCATGTAGTTTTGTTTAGGGTCATATGTAGGTCCAACAGTGTCTTTTATATTATTCTGATAAAAGTAATCTTTTTTGTGCAGCAATTAAAAATTGGTTAATTATCCATAGAATGAAATGAGTAAGCAATAGACATTCCAGATGTTACCAGCTTTTCCTAGTAAGGTTGAACAAAATAACTTAAAGTAGTAATCATACAGAATGAACTTGTCCCTTTTTTTACTAGAACCTCATGAATATTTTACTGCCAAGTCAAAAGTCAAAGTGCTAAGTCACTTTAATCGAATTGCATTATCTTAGACGTTCATCATCATGGAATAATTTTTTTGTGAAGCAATCATATCATTTTACATGTGAAGGATTTTAAACTGTGATATTAGGTGAAATAGTTAAATGTAGGTGTAAGAGAGTTCTATCATACTTGACAGGTTGTCACGTATATTATAACTTACCGTATATACTCACTTATAGTCAAGTCAAACTGCAAACAACAAAGAGCCTAATCTGCCATTGCACCTGCAGATCTGGGTCTATGTTGTTTGTTCTACTGA
>QKMX01260296.1:0-13201 GCA_003401595.1 Venustaconcha ellipsiformis | reverse complement strand
ATTTTATCTTCACCCATTTCTAGACTGGTTCCCATTATTCATTATCATTATTATATCATTAGTACTATGAGTCATAAACCTGGTACCCAACACATGATTCACATTCAAGACTCAAGAACAATAAGCCTCTGAAGAAAAAGATAATTCAAATTCTTGTGGAATAAAGCAGGTAGAGCAACAAGTACATATATTGGACATAATCTATTAATCTGAGTGTATCTTATAGCAGGAGAGATCATGAAATATTTGTCATTGCCACCATATATTATAGAAAAGGCCAAGGGCTATGTTGTGTTGAGAGATAGCTGGAAGTCATTGAGCTCTATAGGGTTTGGAACTGCATTTGTGAAACTGTGCTGGAGCTCTCATTAAGGTCTATGCACACTTTACACAAATTATTTCTTCAACATAATGTTTACCACTATTGCATTAGTCTTGAATTGCACTTCTGAACTTTTTAAATGCCTGCTTTCCAACTTGAAAATAGTAGTTCATGATATTTTGTTATGCATTGCTGAAAACTGGTTATACTTGTGGGGAAAAAAATAGACTGTCTTACTGAGAATATCTTAGTAGAGTTGGCAGTTCTGTGTAGGTACATGTTCTTGTTTGCTCCAAAAATGTAAAAAAATATATTATTTCCAACAATTCTCCTGCTTATTCAGTAACTTGTATCAAGTTTGAATGGAGAATTTAAAAAACATCATTTCATATTTTTCAGTACATTGCTCTGTGCCCAATTGTTTATTTTATCTCATTGCATTATGGAATCATTAATTATATCATGTATTAGCATGGTCATGTTGCTGCATTTACTTAAATTTAATATGAATTTTTGTTCTAAAATTTAATACTAATATATCTTGACAAGAGTCAATTCAATCCTGATTGTTGAATGCTCTGTGCCTTAGATGACAAAAAAAAAAAGCCTCCAGATGAAAAATTGATTGCTATGGACCTTTACATTGGTTACCTGGTACTAAACTTGGTCAAGAAAAGAGTATTTTGATATTTTTCATCAAAACACATGCACCTCTCATTGTGACAATATATTGCGCAACATTCAAGACAGTTTGTACTGGATCACACCTTTAGATTGACCTCATTAAAAGATACCCACATACTTTAGCATTGATTTTGACATACAGTTTGTATTTCTCAGGTCATGTATATCATGATCTTACAAGGAATATGGATATTTGAGGCTTGAAATAAAGTGAATAATTGTTAGTTAAGGTATGCTATCTGATTAAAATCAGATCTCCACTGCCATACATGAAGTCTTGACAGCGACCGCTTAGGGGTCATATTATGGTGACCTGTTAATTATCCAATAGAAATGCAGGTTTAGAAAATCTTGAAGTGAATTAAAACATTTAGCACACATTGATTTCTTCAGCAATGCTGCTCAGTCACACAAAAGTGAAGATATAAGACTGGTATTCTATGGCCAGGTTTGTTTTCTTCTTATGCCTCAAAATAAAACTTATATAAGTGTTTTAAAAAGTTCTGTTTTTATAAATCAGAGCAAGAATACTTTTTTTAAGCTATTTAAGGTACAAAATCCAGACTTACTCCCAATTAAAAATTGAAATAGTTGGTCATTTAGTAACATTTTATAACTATCTTTACCCAATAACTCTAGGCTGTGCCAAAGTACATGTATTAGCTTATTTTTCACATAGATGTTGATATCACATATCATATTGTATAACTGCCATCTTGCAATGATCTTATAAAAAATGGAAGTGGTTGTTTTTCGTGTAAGTAAATAAATGAGTAATATGTTTACTTCTTTTACAAGATGTAAAATACTAAATTTGTTTTGACAGGTATAATGTCACAGCCCTTCCAAATGGATGATAAAACTAAAATTTATGATCACTTTAAAGAAAGGTCATAAATAACACAAGGATATATTTCTAAGACTAAAGCAAGTTTTGAATGTTCAGCTGGATCAAATGCTTACATTATTTTGGCTAACTTGTAAATAGTCCTATTTGTGTCTATGTTACATAGTACATGTATATGTAAATGTAATATATTTCAGTGGATGGACACAGATACCTGAGCCAAACTAGAAGCAGGGGAAGATGGAGGATTTTGTTTCTGAGGATTTGTTAAAAGTGGTAGTTCACTGTACTTCAAATGGACTGCATTCTTATATTTCACCATAATGTGTACAATTGTTTTTCAAAAAGGAAAGGGGCCAAATTAAACATCACCCCACCACTTACCTAGTTTCACTTCAAAAGTCAAGAAAAGCTACAAGGAACAAAATGTCAAGATTTTGTTTATCATGTTGGAGAAAATGTGAGAGGTTCCTTATACTGAAGAACTTGCATTGATCAACCTGGAGTTCTGTCATTTTTCTTATGCAATTTATTGAATATTATCCAATTCTTACCCACAAGGTATTATATATTTGCTATATATGCAAAAATATCTTGCAAAGAAAGCAGTAAGTAGCATTTTTTTAAAAGGATGAAATGTAATAGGTCAATTAAATGTATTTTGTGTACAAAATTGAAAGTGAACAGCATATCAGAACATCATGGTACTCTAGTGATAGGTTTCATTTTAATGAACTTTTGAATATTATGATTGTACCATTATATTGAACA
The DNA here is from genome assembly GCA_003401595.1 of Venustaconcha ellipsiformis. Lineage (NCBI taxonomy): Eukaryota > Metazoa > Mollusca > Bivalvia > Unionida > Unionidae > Venustaconcha > Venustaconcha ellipsiformis. The sequence continues at coordinate 10,577 of QKMX01260296.1, read as the reverse complement.
AATGTGTGAAAGAATGTTTGACCTCAATAAATACTGTTGCAAACAATTACAAATTTGTATTCATTCTTTGCACTATGTTTCTTATGATTTAACATAGTCATACATTATAGTAGGTCCCCAGTGAAACCACATGAATAATAATGAAATTTTGTTAATGAGTTCTTTAAAAAGTGTAAAACAAACCAGTTTAAAACTACCCAGAGTTTTTCCACCCATTTGTCCAGGGCAGATGGTTTCAAAAAATTCACTTGTCCCACCTACATTTTCATTTGTTCCAAATCTTTTGGAGATTTGATGAGATGTATGCATTTTAACTTTTAGACCAGAAAGAAATAATATGGAACAAATTTATTTCTTTAAAGGGCTTAAATTTTATTCTCATATATATTATATACACTATTTTTTTCTCCAATATGGTATCATCCAAACTTTCATCAGCATGAACATAAATGAATTTACTTGAATTGAAACTTTCCCAAACTCTTCTCAGGGCTTAAACAATTGATGGAGCAAGTCTTTTGCCTTGGGTGTGTTCCTGTAATTAACACCAAATTTACCACTGTTCTTCTGGAGCACACATATCATTTCCATATCAAAAAATAGTTTTCCATATTGGACTAGGGTGTAGACTGTGTTTACAAGAGCTCATGTTTGGATTTGTAGTTCATTATTATTTAATATCACAATGGCTTTTCATAGTACAGTGTTGGCAACTCCAGACTCAGAGATTGTCTGCACATGCTACCTCATGTCAGGCAAATACAACTACTACTACTGCTACCACTAAATAACTAAATAAGTCATTTGAATAATATTCAACATTTATTTGGAGGAACTCAATTAAAGAAAATTTAAACTAACAACAACATATAGTGTCACTAATAAAGTAAATAATTAACTAGCTAAATAAATAAATAAAGCATATTTACATGTTGGAACTGTTTCTGCTGATCTTTCATATTAATGAATATCTAGTTCATAACTGGCCTAGATCTGAGTACCTAAGACATATTGTACTGAAAATTACAGTAAGCAATTACCATGTCTGTATTAACCTTCATGATGCATTCAACTATTATTGCCAATTAAAAAAATAGCAAGAATCATGAAAGAAACTTGGATAAAAGTTTCAACACAAATACTTTATGGCAAAAGAATGGTGTCTAATTTTGATATTTAGTAATATATGATCTTAATGAAAGATGTGTGAAAGGCCAAACATGCAATTGAAAATTACAAGGCAATAACAAGCATATGGAAGTGGTTTGGAGACTGATCTGTTATTATATGAGGTTATATATGAGATATTAAAGGTATCTTAAATATGATGAAGTTAGAGTCTAAATCTAAAGGACTTCTTTTTCTCCCAGTTAGAGCTAAAGCAGCAAATTCAGTAAATTTTGTACTTGTTCAAGGGCGCAACATATCATGGCTAGCAATTTTCATGTTAATGTTAAGGAAATATTTTATAACTAATGCAAATGCCATAGGCATAATGCTTTGTATGGGAACTAGATTGCCTAATGGCATCTGTTTTAATTAAGCAGTTAGGTCCTAATGCAAACCAATTTAATGGAGAATTTACTTTGCAGTGAGAGATGAAACCACAGCGTCTAGTTTTTCATCCATCTGAAATAGTTTGTTTTCAATTACACTGACTTTATCTTTAAGATTTGACTGCTCAGCCCTCATTTTCTCAGTGTAATCGCAGATGTAACTTACAGATTTATTTATTTCAATCAGCCCAGCAGCACTCTCTCCTACAGATGACAAATCATTTCTGGCAGCCTTCATGACATGTATTGCTTTCAACAACTTTCTATATATTTTGGCTTTAAGTTGAGTGTGCATGTTCCGCATTTTCCAAAGCTTAAGTGATTGTTTGATGACATTGGAAGATGCTACTTTTAGTTCCTTATCCAGCTGAATCTGGGAGATAAAATTGTGAACATATTTCTCTGCTCGAGATTGTTCCAGTTTGGAGGTCAGTACTGCAACTAACAATGCGGTTGTACCAATTCCCATGAGACCTGAGACTACTGAGACAATCCTTCCACAGTAGGTGTTTGGGTACATATCTCCGTACCCGATGGTCAGAAATGTAATGCAGATCAGCCACATTGAATTGAGAAAGCCGCTGGCACTAGTCCCTGGGCGGTAATAGACCTCACAGGTTCTCATTGCCCAACTGTTAATAAACAATATGGCCACCATTATACATATCAGAATAATTCCAGGCATAGATGACATAAATGCCTTTAACACAAAAGCTGTGCTTATCTTCACTTTGTTTAGGGCACCAAGACTCTGGGTAGATGTGTCTGTCAGCAGCTTGCTGTGTATCACGATAAACCTGACTACGATGTACAACCTCCCCAGCATCAAAATAGAAAATATTCCATCAGGGGAAACCATTCTTGATATCCCATCCAAGCCCTCTGATTCGATAAGGATGTTACCAGGCAGGGGATGTATGGTACACACCAAAATTTCTGTAATGATTTTCAGCAAAGTCCAGGGGAACCTGAAAGCTAATCGCCAGTCTTCCCAACCATTGTCTGTCATATGGATCTGAATCCCAATAGCGTGGTAAACAATTACTAACACCCACAGGAGAACTGTAGTTCCTGATATAATAAACTTCAGTATAATCGATGCAACAGAGGCTTTGTCGATAACACCTGAAAATAATAGCTCTGTTTCAATAAGCATGATTAAAATGCTGATAATTGTTAAAGCAAATTTAAAATTGACACAACGTCGTTTCCATTGAAACAAATATTTTCGGCGGCCAAGCCGATAGCTAATGTTGTGGAACTTGCTTTCATGGCGATGGAGGATGTTACCAGTGCCAGCGGTTGTTGTCTGGCACACATCAATCGTCACACATTTGGAAGACTTCTCATTAATTCTGTTTACAAGAGGAATCCCAGGGTCCTCTGTACTCCCAGACATCCTGTTCTGAAATATATTGCAACAAAACGTAATAAGATGTGTTGTGTAGAGAATTTCAACTGCATCTGAACTTTGTTCTTTGTTTTCTAATTAAGCAACCCATTTCATAGATATGGTGACTTTTGTGACAGCATTTTTGTAACTTGTTGCTGGAATCACTGAGTATGAAATGAACATAAAGACAGTTCAATCAATTGGTTAGTGATTTATTGCTGGCGATTGTGTGTGCATGTCCAATACTTCCATATCATCTGTAACATTGCTCATTATACACAATGGAATTCAATGAAATGAAAAATCATCCGAAACAAAACTGAATTTAATTGTGGACTATTGTATTTTTAACATGCTTACTGTCTTGGACACTTTTCAGTTTGGTCCATGACAACGTCCGGCCAGAGGGATATCAGAGTAAATTTCTGCTGAATTGTAAATATTTGCCAGTTTTTTAATACAGACTTGTTGGGCCTTGTTTTGGGCAATTCATTCATATTTTGTCCAATTTTTAGTTGAAACGTGTATCTTAGGCATTCAGTTTTGTGACATCATGCATTCTTGATATTAATAACATGCAACATTAAAATGACATAAGGAAGGCTGTTGGAAAATTAATATTTTCTTTCTTTTGTGTTCAAGATGACTACCTTGTGGTATTATGAGAGGTATTTGAAAGTTCTGAATCTTTTGTTAAAACAATTTTTTAAAAACCCTTTTAAATAAATGTTACAATGATTGATAAAACAATTTCTATTAAATGATCTACAGCTGCATATAGAGCATGCCATGCATGTGCAGATGCATAAATGACTGACAAAACTGTCAAAAATGAAACATTTCTGCTACTGCAAAATTGGTACTGTAAATCTAGCCCTTTAAGGGTACTCTCAGACTGATATCAAAGTTGATGTGCATAAAGTTTATATAACTCTCTGCCATATCCTACAATTCTGAATTGGCCTCATCTTGCTGAAGATGGTAATGAATCTGCAAGATGACCCGTGTTCTAGAAGACACTTGTCCGCCACTGGTGAGTGGGGAAGTGACTGCCATGAAGAGGTCAAAACATCGTCAGCTGTTTCTAATAGATTGCAAAATCAGTAGAAGCTCAGAAAGGTTCATATATGTTTTTCATGTTGACTGCTGACCAAAACTAGACAGATTGAAATCGCCAAAGAGTTACTTGCCAAATATGAAATGAATGATCAAATACACAAACAGTCAATCAGCAAGGAACCTGTGCCTGATTATGGTAGTGTTACTGGACATTTTACAATTGCAGAACATTACTAAACCACTATAAGTATACCAGTACCCAAGGTATTAATGTAGTCCATTACAGCATATTATCAGTGACTTCCTTAAGAAGAATAAAATTTAAACTTTGCCACATCCTCCATATAGCCTGCCTTTAGCTCTAAGTTAATTTTGGCTGAATTATGCTATCAAAGATTTGCTATGGTGCAAACAATTTGAAAGGAACCTTGTGGGTAGAAGTGCAGATTTCCTGTGTATCAACATCATACCAATAATGTATGCAAGACTGCATAGATTAATTGAATAATCAGACAGAGAAAGGGTGCATAGATTCAACTAGTGTACTCTGGCTGGTCACTGATTTATTATTGACATACATCAATATTTGTTGTATAGTGCACTAATATCAAAATATTTTACATACTCTTTGTGTAAATGCATGAAGATATCTCTTTCTAATGTCATTGCTTTTGGTTTTTAGATATAAAACACTAGTTGTGCACTTGCTGACCTTTATAAGAGATTTATATATTTGCTTATTGTATCTTATATTAGAATAAAAATCACTGGCTTTCAAATGGGTTCTCAGACTGAACAACATGAGCAGCAGCAAACAATAAATGAAAAAGAATTCGCAATTATTCAACAAGCATCAAAAAGGTTTATTATTAGTGCATTTTTAAATGTATGGTGTAAAATATAATTTGTATCTATCATGCACCACTGTTTCACACTATTTTTCTCAGTTGAATTCTGTCATAGAAGGTGAAATAAAACAAAAACTAGATTTTAATTTGTTTGTAAAAGCTGGGGGGGTCGGGGGTTAGTTTGGTGGAAGATGTTTGCCTTTACAAATCAGTGACACCATAACTCAGGTGGGGGGTGGGGTGGGGTTAAATCTCTGCTTGGCTCAGCCAATGTGGGTATATGAGAAACTTTTGCTTGGGTTCTTCCTCCTCTATTTATTCTGTTCACATGTATATAGCCAATCATATACTGAAAAATGGCATTAAAACCAAGTGAAACATGTGTATATGACAGAGAGAGGCAAGTATCACTGAACAATCAGAATGGATAAAACATGGTAATGTGTACCTTAATAACATATACACTTTATATAAAGAAATTATACTTGAATATCATAATTTAATATCTAAATTTATATAAAATAATGAGAATATGTGTTGAATACAATTCTTAATCATCTGCTCTTTTTACCTCATACTGGAATAAAAGCATTTTTCATATTGTGTATTGAAGAAGAAAAACAATATTAACTATGAAAACCGAAAAAAAGGTTTAAAGGAGGTAAAGAACAACTACCTAAATTGAATAGTCCCTCAGATGGATTTGCACACCACTAGCAGAAAAGAATTTACAGGAATTTAAAACAAGACTATATTTTTATTTTAACTGCTGAATGTTAAAAATGGCTCCATTATTCAGTAGGGACAAGATTTTCTAATTAACTGATGTGGTGGATATAGTGAATATCACAGTGATATTGTACTATTGTCATTTTAGACCATGTAGACATCATTAAATGCTTTTTGGTGAAAATCCCTTGTCAGTATGACTGTCTATTCAGGGGGAATAGTGACAAGATTTTCAAGGCAGCTGTTTTGACAGCCATATCTGACACATGATTGGCAATCTGGAACCATTTTCAGTTATGACCAACTAGGTATCATAAGAAGTCTCTTGATAGAAACCTGATGTTGCTTTAGCCATGATCCATTTGGGAAGAGAGATATTTACAAGACAGCCATGCTGGTGGCAATAAAGAATGTAAGTCATTTTAATTTATGACTAACTCGACACCTTAAGAACTGTTTTGATAATAACACCCAGGACCAACTAGACTCCATAAGAAATCTTTAAATGAAAACTGTCTCAATGAGTTTCCATTTACGGGTAGTAGCGATAAATAAATTTGAGATGGCTATTGTGGTGGCCATATTGGATGTCAGATTTAGAAACATTTTCATTTAAAACCATATAGCTGTCATAAGATATTTTCTGGTGAAAACCTCATTCTAGTGTTACCATCAATTTTGGAGAAGTAGCAAAACCAGTTTTTTTTAAGCTGTCTGTTGTGGCAGACATATATTGAATGTCAGTTCATAATCTCTTCAACAAGGATGAACTAGACATAATCAGATGTTATTTGGTGATAACTGCATGTCAATATGAGTTTTCATAAGGAATAGTAATGAAAACAACATATTCAAAATAGCTGCCATGGTGGCCATACTGAATGTCCAAGTGGAAGAATTTACATTGAGGACCAACTAGGTTATCAAATGAAAATGTGTATGTAAAGTTCCTTGGAAAATCCCCAAGGAAATTACGGAGCGGGGATAACAAACTTGCTCTAACTGATGGATGTACGAAATACCATACCATAATATCTTGTGGTCGATCACCAAGAGAGTAGAAAATTAAATGAAACATTTCTTTTTCTGGATCATTTTCAACAGGAAAGAAATAAACAATTATTACACTGGTGGGTCTAGATTATTCACTGTGCTATAAGAAACTTTAAAACGAAATAACTTTACTCTTACAAACACAAACATGTATGAATCAACTGATTTATAACAAAATTATAATTTGATTCTTTTGGGCTCCAATCGGTGCACAATTATAATACATCAATAATTTGCTTTTTAATATCTATTCCTTGTACAATTACTTTTCATTCCACGTGTGCAATATCATATCTTTACAACCAAAGTGACTAAAACATCATATTTTCAGGTTGGGAACTTACTTAAAGATATATACTCCCCCCCCCCCAAGAAAAAACCTATCAAAATAGTATTCTCACACCATTCCGTTCGTCGGTTTGTTTGTACCGCCTGTCCCAACTTAAAAAAGAGAAGGCATCAAGGATACAATGATGCTCAAACTTCAGTCATTTCATTCATTGATTTATAGTCTCCAACGTGTTTGTCGCCAGGGGTTAAAAAAAAACCCCTCACATTGTTGGCGCTTTAAATGAAACGAGATTTGGCTTACATCTCTCTGAACACACACGTAATAGTTCCTCGTAATTCTTTGCTTAGTTTGTTTTACAAATATTGAAACAAAATATTGCAAATGCTGGACGTAGCCAACACAGATTTTACTGAAACTGACTATTATAGATATTGGAAATGGAGAGCTAGCAGTAGCTTGTTCTACACATAGGGAGCTTCGTTGGCGTTGAAACGCCAATACGCAATGTTAGGGACTCGTTTGTGACAATCAGATTATAGTTTTAAATCAATGAAAGAAATCACTCAGTTTTGTTCATTTTTTGTGTGGTATTTTTATGCTTTTCTCATATAAAATTTATGGGGAATGGTGCAAAACAAACGGGAGAGTGTTTTTTTCATAATGGAAAGTTTGCAGACGACTTATTCATATTTGTTATTGTCCAAGTAATTTGCGTTTGCTTTAAATGAATTGATTAAGTTAACAGTTGCTTTATTTTTAAAAATATATCACAACAGATTTTACTAAATGTTTATTTACCTCATCAAAGTATTGTTCATGTGGGTTTTTTTTCTCCAGATGTTTTGAAACCGAATGCAAAAGCCAAATCCGGTATTGTGTCTGCTGTCACCAATGTAAACACTGATGTACGCAGGTAGTAAAAACAGCACACATTTACCGAGCACGGACCACGCGCATGTCTTGCGAATATGTTGAAAACCAAATAAACTATGTTTAACTTTTGAAGATTACTCGACGCTAAATTATGGTATTTAAGTTGATTTGTAATAAAAAAAATTAAAATTTTAAACTCGACACAATTTAAACTGTTTCCAGGTAATCGTTAAACATGTCGGGAAGAAAACCTGTCTTAAAAAATTACAAAAAGAAAATCACTTAATCACTTCAAATATAACCCTGGAATATTTTTATTTTATGTCAAAATCAAGTTTAATTATAGCAGAAACGTTAGTTTAGATTTAATTAAGTTTTGATAGTTATAGAGATGAAATATACAAATTAATTATAAAGGGATTGAAGGGGTAGGTTCTGTAAGAGCCAAATAAAGTATTGAAGTTTTCAAAAGTAGATTTAGACAAAGAAAGAGAAGAAGAAGAGGTTTTCAAGTAAGTCATATGACTAATTAGAAAAAAAAATCATAAAGTTATAAAAACAAATAAGTAAATTTTACTGAAATTCTGCACTGGATAGGGGAAATAAAATGTAATTTTAATAGCTTCTGAGAATAAGATGTTTTTGAAAAGATTATTAAAATTTTAAATAAAAATTTAAAAGAAAATTTAAATTATCATGAAATGCTATGTAGATCAAACTATTACTTGGGAAAAATTTTTGAAGTTTTTCCACTTCATTATAGCAAGTAAAATGAAAGCATTATTGAGTAAGTTACTATTTGCAATATTCTTGATGGAAAATTTGGAGGAAAGTTTACAGAAGAGGAAGATTTTGGTAGTTGGAAATTTGCCGATAGGATTTTAAATATTTCCAGGGATGCACCTTTCAGATGTTTGTCGTATTGATTTAATCAAAAGGAATATGGAATACAATGATAATAGTTGTTCTATGTAGACAGCTTTATCAAAATTATACGCAATTTTGAAAGACTATGAGCAAGTATCAAACACAAAAATTATATTAGTAAATTAAAGTTTAATTGGTTTGATTTTCCTCTTATGTTCACATCAATTAGACAAATTTGAAAAAACAGTATATAAAAGAATAAATGATTGTGATTATTAAAATGTATTATACCCATTGTATGTCAGTAAAATAGAAGACTACAATCTAGAAAAAATTTATTTTTCACAGGCAAGTTATTAGGAGAAAAAGCAAATAACCATCCTGTTTAAGTAAATGTTATGTCTAGATCATTGCACAAGTTTTGCTTAAAGACAATTGGAATAGATGCAAATTTATCTACTTATTAATTTCTTTTGTGGACACAGACAAGTTTAGATAAATTACAAGTTACAATAGATAATATTCACTTTGCGGAGGAGAAAATGTAATCAAAGTCTTTGAGAAAAGCTGGGAAGCAATAACTAAATATATTAACAGACTGATGGGTACTTAAACATACCAGATAGGTATGACATAAGATAAACATAATTTGAAAAAGATAACGTTCAGCATTACATTTCCGATACAGGAAAATAAAAAAGAGCAGCTCATCTTTATCTGAAATAGCAGGAACAAAATATGATCTAGATTATTAAAATAATCTCAGTAAAGAAAGAAAAAAAAAAACCCCAACAAAACGCTGGAAAAAAAACAATTTGTTCTTTATGTAAGAAATAACTTGTGGGCAATATATTGTCAGATTATTCCAATGGGATAGGAAATTATAGAGGAGCAGTTTATTACAGTTTATTACAATTGTAATTTAACATCAAAATTCTGTTTAAACATAGTGTATCATAATAGAAGAGGCTATAATGGTCATTTGAAGAATTATTGTAAGAGTAAAATATTATGCATAGCAAGATATATTACATATTTATCAATTCCAATATAATAGTTAAAATTATTTGATGACTTTTTTGAATATATTTTATGTAGTTTTGATATTTCCACAAAATGAACAAGACGAGAATCATAATATGTCCCAAAGAGATGTGATACTAATTACTATGATTTAAATGTATTAAAGAAATAAAAGTAGATTTTCTCTTGAAAAATGTAAGCATTCAGAATTAATAAACAGTGAAGTATTTTACTGAATTATTAAATCATTTTAGGTAGTGAAGATGATTGGTGTTTTGAATAAATTTAAATGTGAAATAAAATGATATTATGGGTGATATCTTGTGACAGATGATCTTTTGTTAGTGAATACGTCTAAACAAATGTTAGGAAGATAATGTTAGAATAGTATAAACTGCAACGAGTTGGTTATATATCATTAGCATCAGTCTCATGGGGTAGTAGGTCGAAATATAAAAGATTCAGATTATACGTTTTATCAAATATAGAGAATATTAATCTGAATAAATATCAATAAGAGGAGGATTATCAATGCAGGATGACATTAAAGATTGTCATAAGAGTATTAATATTTAGCTAGGAAAAATTAGTTGAAAACAACATGAATAATTACAGACAACTGAAGAAAAAATAGCTCAAAACCAGAATGATAATATTGAGGTCAGTTTATTCCAAATGACGGATAAAGGAACCTTTAGTAAAACTATTGAAATTGTGAGAAATAGAGTTGATATATAATTATGGTTATCGGAAGCACACAATCAGATTAGGAAATTGTTTGAAAATCCACATTTGTGAAATAGCAAGATATGTAACATAAATCTGATTCGTACTATTATTATTATCACGTGCAGTGCGTGCTCAGCCATTTAACAGCGTCATCA